>CM040912.1:60055463-60347653 GCA_023029165.1 Gobiocypris rarus
ACCACCACACAAGGCACTGCACCGCTCTCTTCTTCGCAGCCCACTATCATTGCGAGTCCTATGCCCAACCTGCATCTCACTGCGTAGATGATTCCATCGACTTAGAGAAGTTCATCCAGCTCGCCACCAGAGTAGCCCATTGTATGCAGGGGTGTTTGGAGACCTCCCAGGGCCAGTCAAGCTCCTTTCGCCAACCAGAGCAAGCCAGCCCTCCAGAACCAGAGCCCATGCAAATAGAGTCTGAACGGTTTTCCATGGCTGTGCAGTGACTGTTGAAAGTGTGTGGATCCTCACCTGCAATGTGTCCCTGTCTGCATTCACCGCCATTGCTGCCTGTTGACTTCCACTCTGCTAACAATAAAGTGTTTGATTGTTTATATTTACTGATCTTTTCCCAGTTTCCCTGACAGAAGACTGAACTGTGTCATTACACTGGCAGCATGAGCTCACCTCAACTTCTTCAGGAATTGCTGGATTTATGCTGCCATCTCATGCTCTCGGAATTATCATAAGTACGAGTTTCCTAGGTAAAAATTGCACATGAACGCCATCACATTTTGAAACTTGCAATGAGCTCGTAATCACAACTTCAGAAGTCAGAATTATCAAATTTTGGATAGCACGTGAAGGCAGCATTAGGACTAGTTGGAGACTTCCCAGAGCCAGTCAAGCTCCTCCTCCTTCTGCTTACCAGTGCAAGCCAGCCCACAACCAGAGCCAGAACAATAAAATACAGAGGGGGTTCTCTCCATCTATGTGTCGTAATTTGCATCAAGAGGAGATTTACCTTTGGGTTCTGGAGAACTCCACTGCTGGCATTATTCTTGGGCATCTGTGGTCAAAAAAACATCACCTTGAGCTATCTTGGGAGACTGGTGAAGATCTGAGGTAGGGCGATCGTTGTTCCTCATCCACAGAAATGCTGGAAAACTGTTTAACAGTCTAACTCCACAAATCAGTACTACACAGTTTACAGTCTTTGAAACATTTCTAATGTGTTTAGAAACAAATCTCAGAATTGCCTTTATGTGGACTTTAAAATGAACTCTGAATCATTGTTAAAGTTAATGAGATAATTAAGTGATTAATTGAGTGATGATTGACCACTAGTGATGAACACCTGCTGTTAACAAGCAGAATAATTTAAGGAAAGCGTCACCATTTTAGGTCACCGTTATGATGATCAGTGTTTGCTTTAGTTGGGCTCTTGACCCTCCAAGGTATGCAACGAGACAAACCAAGAAAAAAATGTGATGAGATGTTGTTAACATAATCATCAGCTAATCTCTGAGTTTGATTTTTTTTCATTGATTACAGCAGCTCTGTGACTCAAAAGCATAAGATCTGGCATTTTCAATATAACAAGGAATTTTTGAAAGTTATTCTGGTCAAAAAGATTTGAACTGCTCTATCATTCAGACACACAGAAATCAAGAATCAGTGTATAAATCAAAACAATGGTCACCTTAAAAAAGCTTTTTGCTGTGCATTCTGGGTGCAGCACCAAGGTTATTTCGTAAACGAAAACTGAAACTAAGACAAACTATTGGTCAAGTCAACTTTATTTATATAGCGCTTTTAACAATGCAGATTGTTTCAAAGCAGCTTCACAGTGTTAAACAGAAAAACAATGCAACAGAATATATTTCGATTATCATATGTATGATATACATGTATGCAATGTTTAATAGGGAGCCAGTGCAGTGTTGACAGAACTGGACTAATATGATCGTACTTCCTGGTTCTAGTAAGAACTCGAGCTGCTGCGTTTTGGACCAGCTGGAGTTTGTTTATTAAGCGAGCAGGGCAACCACCCAGTAGAGCATTACAATAATCTAGCTTTGAGCTCATGAACGCATGTATTAACTGTTCAGCATTTTGCATTGAAAGCATGTGCTGTAATTTAGATATATTTTTAAGATGGTAGAATGCAGTTTTACAGATGCTAGAAACGTGGCTTTCAAATGAGAGATTGGTATCAAAGAGCACACCCAGGTTCCTCACTGACGAGGGCTTGACAGAGCAGCCATCGAGGGTTAGACAGTATTCTAGGGCACTACTTGAGGAGCTTTTGTCCAATGATTAAAAATTCAGTTTTTTCTGAATTAAGTTGCAGGAAATTACTGATCATCCAATTTTTGTATCATCTATACATTCCGTTAATCTTGTGAATTGGTAAGTTTCTTCAGGGTGTGAAGAAATATAGAGCTGAGTATCATCAGCATAACAATGAAATCTAACGCCATGCTTCCTAATGATATCTCCCAGTGGTAGCCATGCTTCCTAATAATATCTCCCAGTGGTAGCCATGCTTCCTAATGATATCTCCCAGTGGTAGCCATGCTTCCTAATGATATCTCCCAGTGGTAGCCATGCTTCCTAATGATATCTCCCAGTGGTAGCCATGCTTCCTAATGATATCTCCCAGTGGTAGCCATGCTTCCTAATGATATCTCCCAGTGGTAGCCATGCTTCCTAATGATATCTCCCAGTGGTAGCCATGCTTCCTAATGATATCTCCCAGTGGTAGCCATGCTTCCTAATGATATCTCCCAGTGGTAGCCATGCTTCCTAATGATATCTCCCAGTGGTAGCCATGCTTCCTAATGATATCTCCCAGTGGTAGCCATGCTTCCTAATAATATCTCCCAGTGGTAGCCATGCTTCCTAATGATATCTCCCAGTGGTAGCCATGCTTCCTAATGATATCTCCCAGTGGTAGCCATGCTTCCTAATGATATCTCCCAGTGGTAGCCATGCTTCCTAATGATATCTCCCAGTGGTAGCCATGCTTCCTAATGATATCTCCCAGTGGTAGCCATGCTTCCTAATGATATCTCCCAGTGGTAGCCATGCTTCCTAATAATATCTCCCAGTGGTAGCCATGCTTCCTAATAATATCTCCCAGTGGTAGCCATGCTTCCTAATGATATCTCCCAGTGGTAGCCATGCTTCCTAATAATATCTCCCAGTGGTAGCCATGCTTCCTAATGATATCTCCCAGTGGTAGCATATACAGGGTGAAGAGCAACGGTCCTAACACTGAGCCCTGCGGTACTCCATACTGAACTTGTGATCGGTGTGACATCTCTTCATTTACTGCTACAAACTGATAACGGTCAGATAAGTAAGATTTAAACCATGCCAATGCAGTTCCACTAATGCCTACATAATCCTCGAGTCTATTCAAAAGAATGTTGTGGTCGATAGTGATCAATGGTCAAAAACATTTTCATAAACTGAAATAAAATAATAATTAATCATTTTCGTAATCAATGTTTTTACAGTGAATGATATGCTCCACACCCTTAACAGCTGGTGGCAGTAATGCACCAAGTTAGTATGCCAATTGCCAACCACCAATAACATAAGCGAAGGCGGCGGCCTCCCCATGCACTTTGTAGTCGCGAAAATCATAATCAAAATGGAGTGAAAATAATTCCTCTGTTGTGTTCACCGATATTTCTGGGCAGTCTGAAGTCTTTTGTGTCTGCAAGACATTTACGCGCGTGTGTGCCTGTGTTTGTGTGTGTTTGCTTAGATGATTTACATGGAGTTTAATGTGTGTGCATTGTTTAAGCTGGCTTTCAGTTACGCCAACTACGTGGGCATGCTGTGATTTGTACTGAATTTTTTTACTGTAACTGACAGATTCCGGCCAAAAAAACACAACACAGGAGTGGGAAGGAACGGGAGTTAGTTTTCCCCCAGGGACTTTCTTTTTTTTTTGTGGGAGTGGGACGGGAGCGGTTTGAAAATCCATTCCCATGTCACCCTCTAGTCCTAAGCGGCAGTTCACAAAGAATGCATTTATGACAGTGAAATGGGAAATGACCCAAGATAATTACACTGTACTGCTGAAAAAAATAAAATAGGCATGTTTAATAAGATTTCATCTTTAATATGAATGAGTTTGTCTGAAATTTTCATCATTTTAAATTTTTATTTTGCATTTATTTGGTTCTTTATTCATTCTCAGACCATTATTTTATTTGTATTATTAAGATGTCTGCACAAGAGTTAATTCTAATTTGTGCAAACATTAAACTTTCCTGAAATGAAACATCTTGCGTTGGTCTACACTGGAAGTGTTCTGGTGATTCTGCTAAACTATAACTACTAAAACTGAAGCAAAATATATAAAAACTAATTTAAACAGGCATACCTTTCTGTAACGATAACTTTAGGGAAACCAGGGCATCCGCTAGAGGCGATTGTTCGGTTAATTTTAAGAAACCTGTCTTTGGACAATCAGCGTTCTCATACAGAGAAGCAGAAAGATGGAATTTATTGCCTGTTCATATTAGAGAGTGTACATCATTTAGTATTTTTAAAAACAGAACTTAAATTATGGTTTAAAAAAACAATCATGTGATCATTACATTTGTTGTATATGTATATTATTATTATTTATTTATTTTTCTATGTGATTCAATACTTGTGATGATATATTTGTTTATTCAATTTTAATTTAACTTTTTCTTTTTTTTTTGGATTGTATTTGAATGTTGTAATTTTATTTAACATCATCCTGCCCAGGGACCGCAGAGAGAAATGAGCTATTTAGCTAACTCTGGCACCACATTTGTGTTGTGCATGGTCCCTGTTAAATAAATAAATAAACTAAACTAAACTAAACTATAATAACCTTGGCGTGCACCAATCAAAACTCATCCACGGTTCCCAGCATGCATTGCAAAAAGCTTTTTGATGTTGACCATTGTTGAGATTCATACACTGAATCTTGATGTCTATATACCCTAATCATTAACAACATGTATTCTTATTTCACTTATTTCTGTGCCTTAATTTAATTATTGTATTGATTAATAATACATGTTAGCTTACCTGTGTGCTTTCAATATGTACATTTCTGAAATACATAACATGGACAAATCACTTTAAATTGTAATGTAGACACACACATTTTCTGTGAAGCTGCTTTGAAACGACATGTATTGTGAAAAGCGCTATACAAATAAATGTAAATTGAATTGAATGTTTATGTGTTTCAACGAAGGGTGTTGGGGGTCCGTTTTGGACCGTCTTCGCTCGCAAACGCCCTCCAGAGGGCCCATGATCCGACTGTGCCCAGGACTGAGGCACCCTCCCGGTTGCAGGCCAGGGGTTAGGGTTAACCCACGTGTTGAACTCTGAGGAGATCTGTTCAAGCACTTTTTCACCTGTCAGCTTTTCTTGTTTGCTCTAAGACCCTTCTGAAAAACAGACTGATTTTCATCTGAATTAGCTTGAAACATGAAGCCGTTTATTCAAAACACACTAAATGAGGCAAGCAATGGAAAATACCCACAGACTAAGACTTAAAGGACATAAATCAAGACACATTTACTGAAGACGCAAAATGACAAAATTTGTTTTTTGAAAACTGTAGTTGGAGTTTGTGCTTAAAACAAGAACAAACATCTGCCAGTGGATTCAAGGGGAAACAAGGTTATTTTCTTTCTGACCCCAATGGTAGACATTTGTTCTGGTTTTAAGCTCAAACTCACTTCATTTTCATACAGTGTCAGAAAACAAGACTTAATATCGCCAGTCTTTTAGTTTAAGAATGTTTAGATATTTGTGCTGGAAAACAAGACAGAAACACTGAGGAAGAACATCATTCTTTGCAGTGTATGGAGCTAAAATGAATGTGATAGCTTGATCTGGGAATAATCTGAAGAAACTTTGCTCTCCGCAGGAGAAACTGTCAGTGAATGGAGAGAGGACCCAAATGCAAAGGTGCAGTACAGAAGAGTTTATTCAGTCACAAAAGGAACTTAGGCAGATTGCCAATCACAGTTAAAGGTGATGCAGATCTGGAGCATAACGGCTCGTAGAAACAGGCCGATGTCAGTGCTCGCAGCGAAACAGCCCCAGACTAAGCACTCAGCACCACAGATAGCATCCAGATGGTTACTCACGTACAGCAGGAGACTAGACAGAAAAACAGGTGAGATGTGAACTGGAGCGAGAAGCATACAATGATAATCTGGCAAAGAAGCCACAAACGGGAGGCACTAAATAGCCGGAAAGATGAATACAAAGAGGAACATGTGCGGCCTCAATCAGAGAGCGCGCTGATGGCGATAGCAAACAGGTGAGAGGGAGAATGAGAGCCAAACCTAACTCACGACAGAAACAACTGAGGTATTAAAGAGATCATTAGGAAAATCAGAAAAATTAAACCCTTCATCTTTAAAAAACTATGAACAAAACTACATTATGATACAGGTGACATTAAACATGTGTTCTGTTACAGTATGTGGATAAACAAGCATGTTTGTGCTGTTTTATTGCCTGCTAAGAACAAATGATATGTCACACATAGTCATATAACTCTGCAATAAAAATATAACTTTGTATTGACCTGACCAGGCAAGCATCACACCCTGCCTCACCCAACTGATGCCACTGGTTGTTGATGCTGTTCATGCTAATACATATTAATAATTGTGTTACTGTCTTGGGATGCCACTTGATGTCCAACCTAAGGCCATGAAGAAACACTGAGGTCATTGAATCCTTCAACGTCCCTCAACTCGAAGGATTGTTTGTGGTCTAATCCACTCAGAGGCCATTTTCATGACATTTTGTGTACATTTGACTAAAGACCAGGTGAACCCAAATGGCACGTCTTTCCTAGGATAACCAAATGATCTGCATGAAAGATTGACACTAGCTAAATTATTCCTTAATTCTTCACTTCTGCTTACGGAACCGCCAGGCTCTTCAGTTTCCAGAATTCTAATCATCTCCGGCTGTTTATTTTACTGTAAACTTAGCAGAATGTAAATATCACTTTACCAAACCTATTTTCAGAGACCTTGGCATTAATGTATTTTGTCAATATATGGTTATCTAATTTGCATTAGATTTTGCATAGCTGATGTCATTTAATAACAAATAATCTCTTGATTATTTTTTTTAAAATTCAGAATAAGGCTTACCTTATTACTGTTTATCTTTCCATAAGATAACTTGTAACTCCCATAGTAACATCCAACTCATTATCTTGCATTTATCAGTCCCTTTGCACTTTATCCTTTCAGTAGTTGTTGGTTACTCTTGTCTATCCTTTTGTTAATAAAATAATTTTATTACATGTGTGTCTTCCTTGTGTTGATAATACAGTAATCCTTCAGACTGGTCAGATGGCAAACTTCCTAAAATGTATAATTCTAATTCAGTCAACAATCTTTCATGATTGTTATTTAATGTAAAGGTGATTTAATGTAAAAATTCCTTGTCAAAGTGTTCATGCTGCATTAAAATTGTAAGTTTATTGAACTTGAAATGTGAAGTATTAAGTGACAACTTGGATTTTTGAGTTGTCTCAATAAGTTAAATCCAGGAAAGTTATTTAAAAGCAAAATTATAAGCAGTGATAGCTAAGTGCAACAATAATTTAATTGTAAAATTATAACATTCATACATTTTAAAGTATCTTTAAGACCACAAATTCAAATATTTAATGCAAGAAACTGAACTCTTATTCACACCAATGCTAACATTCTCATGCTTAACTTATTTGTTTATTTAACAGAGAGTTTTTTACTTGCAGTGATTCTATAAATTAATCATTTTAATGATCTTAAGAACCTTTTCACTGTAAATAACTTTTAGTGATTTCAAGGATGTCAAAAGTTCTTCATAGAACCATTAATATTTAATTAATTTTACGTTAGCCAACTACAATTAATGAACAAATCTTAATTCTAAACACACAACACACTTTGTTAATGGTAATATTTAATCATCCTTTGCCCTTAAAGTTCTTTGTTCACGCCTGTTGATCCGTTTATAATTTTCTGGAACACCATTCCATCCGGCTGCTCCCGCCACACCATCTGAACATCTGCTGCCATTCCCTGCTTTCTCAGTGTCTTCTGGACCTGAGGATTACAACCGTTCCATTTATTTATGATTTACGGAAGCCCATTTCAGCCTTATAAAAAAAAAAAAAGCTTTTGTAAATCATAATTATGACAAAAATTTAGGCATGTTTATAAAAGATACTTAATTGAACTAAGACCTAATCCTGGCTTAATCTAAGCCCTGTCTGTGGAACCAGGCCAAAGTAAATAATGACAGTCATATTTTCGACTTTTAAACTTTTTAAACATAAATAATTATGACATATTTCATATTTTGGAATTATATTTAATATCTAAATTGAAATTATGAGATCTCATAATTATGAATTAATGTCTGCATATAATTTTAACTGTATAAATGAAATAAAGATGAATCCTTAAAAAAGTTACAAAATATATTCAGTCATGAGCAGAATAATAGGCTACTGTCACTTTAAGACATAATGCATGGATCCAATATACTGCTATTTTACACATTCGTTGTGTTTTCTCGAATGTTAACATTCGCTATAAACATAACCAACTGGGTTTACTAGGATACTTGCCAAGATGGGCATGTTTTGGATATGATTTTAGTGCAAATTTGTCCGTGCAATTGTGTGCTGAACCACGGGTGGAGAATGGTATGGTTTGATATTTTACTGTGAACCGTTACACCCTGTGAAATGTGCTTCATGTGGTAACATCTCAACTGCCAGGTAAGAAAGATGGCTATAGACCTACTGTTAACATGTAGGTACAGTAACAGCTCACCTTATTTAACAAAGCAGCTGTAATGGCTTGATCATTGACATTAACTCCTGCTTTCACCTCAAGTCTTAAGATCTGTTGCTTCGCTCGCACTGTGGAAAGAAATAAAAAGTGAAAAATAAAGATGATTACAATCACTTTTAACATATTTACAATATGTGCTGTGAAAAAAAATAACATTTTGAATTGTGAATATTGCATTGATTCATTACACTAGTTAAGGGTTTAGAAATTATGAGAATTAAGTCAGAAGTTTTAATAGCATTTTCAATTTAAACTTCGGTAACACTTTAGTATGGGGACCATAACTATAACGTTTGACTCAATAAACTCTTAATTTACTGCTTATTAATAGTTAGTAAGGTAGTTTTTTAGTGTTTAAGTTTTGGTATTGGGTGGCTTAAGGGATGTAGAATAAGGTCATGCAGATTAAGGCATACCTATAAGTGCTAATAAACAGCCAATATCCTAGTAATATGCATAAATAATAAGCAACTAGTTAATAGTTAATAACTGAACCCTAAAATAAAGTGTTGCCTAAACTTCAGTTGCAAAAACTGTGTGAAAGTTATTTATATCCGTGCATACGTTACAACTGTCCATTTAAATGAACTGATTCAAAATGATGATTTAACGATTAATTTGCACCATGACTCGAAAACATTTGCTTGTCTCTGCATGTCTTTTTTTTATTTCAAGTTTTTGCATTAATATACAGTAGTTGATCAATATAACATATTGTGGCGGAGGGGACGTGGTTTTGTAAGGTTTGTAGCGGGAGAGAGAGGCCGGGACCGAGCGGTGAGTAAATAGGTCAAGTGCAGATCAGGAACACCTGTGTCTGATTGCAGTAATTGGCGTGGAGAGACCACATAAAGCCGCTGCGGGGAGAGAGCGGGGGGGAGAGAGACCTGGACTGGGACTGTGCGAGCGTGCCTGAGGAAGCTCTGAGAAACCGCTGTATCTGAGAGGAAAAGTTTTGAGTCAAGAATATTTGAGAATGTGATGACCGCACCCCTGTGCGTGTTTTGTGTTATTCTAGTTCTGAGTAATAAAATTCACAGTCCCAGTCACGCCGACCCCGTCTTCTTCCTTCCTTCACCCCTACACACGAACCAACATTACACTGGTGCCGAAACCCAGGAAGGAAGAAGAGTGCCGCCACCATGCAGACCCCGCCACGGACGCCACCTGCGGACATCGTGCAGTCGCTCGCCGGTCTTCACCAGGAGCACCATCAAGACCTGCTGGCCGTGAGGGAGGAACAGGAAAAGAGATTCGAAGCTCTCCTTCACCCCAACAGCATGAAGATCGGGAGCTGTTCCAGGGCTAGATTGGCCTGGGAGATTCGGGCCTTCCCCTCCAGCAACATAGACTCGGCGCCCGCCCTTCACCTCTCGAAGATGGGTCCGGAGGATGACCCAGAGGCGTTCATTGACCTCTTCGAGAGGTCTGCCGAGTCCCGGGGATGGCCCAAGGTGGACTGGCCCATGCGGCTCCTGCCACTGCTGTCCGGGGAGGCGCAGGTGGCCTGCCCACCAACTGCCAGTCCAGAATCTCCTTGTCTATGCAGACCTGAAGCACGCCATCCTACAGCAGGTTGGCCGGACCCCGGAGCAACACCGCCAGCGGTTCCGGACCCTGGCCCTGGATGAGTTCGGCCGACCCTTCACCTTCGCGCACCAGCTCCAGGACTCCTGCCACAAGTGGCTGATGGCCAACTGAAGCGACGCCGAGGACATCATCGATCGCGTGGTGCTGGAGCAGTTCATAGCGGCTTCCTCGGAAGACCACACAGTGGATCCAGTGCCACCGCCCGACCTCGCTGACCCAGGCCATCCAGTTGGCGGAGGATCAGATGGTGGCGTGCCACGGGTCGGCGAGCCCCTCCATCAACGCCTCTCTCTCCTCTCTTTCCCTCACCCCCTCTCCTTCCAAACCTGTTCCCTTCCCAGGTCGCTCGAGCGCCGCCCAGACTGGCACCGAGATGGAGGACGGGTGGAACCAGCGAGCCCATGGCACCTCCCGTCCGGTGCCGAGGGGAGGGGAGTCTCCGCTGATCCCTACACCTCTTCCTCTGTCCACGCGCTCTCTCCACGCTAATCCACGGACCTACTTCCAGCCACTAGGGCGACGGGAAAGTCTGGGCCGGGCGTGTTGGCGCTGCGGGATCCGGGACATTTCATTGATCGCTGTCCTGTTATGGAGGTGGGGGCGCTCATCCGGGTCCCCGACGCGCCACAAGCCGGGTCGGGTGACCCAAGACACCCAGTCAAACCAAGATACAACCCAGTTGTTAATCCCTAAAAGCCGCCGCCAAAATACTTTTTCAAGCGGCTCATTCTAACCCGATGGCCGGGCATTCATGAGAATGTGCGCAAGTGGTGTGCGTCTTGTCGTGAATGTCCGTTGGTGAATCCCCGGCAACTCCAAAAGCACCGTTGTGCCCACTTCCACTGATGCAGGTCCCCTTCGAACGAATTGGTATGGACCTCATCGGGCCATTAGAATGGTCCGCACGGGGGCATTGCTTTGCAGTAGTCCTTGTGGACTATGCAACGCGATACCCAGAAGCAGTTCCGCTCCGCACTATTTCGTTGAAAAGTGTGGTGAGTGCCAGATGTACTGAGTTTTCATTAATCTCCCGGGTGGGAATCCCGAAAGAGATTCTCACCGATCAGGGCACAGCGTTCATGTCACGGACGGTCCGTGAACTTTATGGATTATTGGGCATTAAATCGATTCGCACCAGCGTCTATCACCCACAAACAGATGGTCTGGTGGACGCGTTTTGTCGCACGCGTTGAAAACCATGATTCGTAAGTTCGTTCACGAGGACGCCAAAAATTGGGATAAGTGGCTAGAACCTCTGTTGTTCGCTGTACGCGAGGTCCCGCAAGCCTCCACGGGGTTTTCCCCCTTCGAGCTTCTCTATGGACGCAAAGCCTCGGGGGGTGCTGGATGTCCTTAGGGAGGCTTTGGAGGACTGACCTACCGTGAGCAAAAAATAAATTCAGTATGTCCTGGACCTAAGAACAAAACTCCACACGTTGGGCGGCTGTCAATGGAGAATTTAATACAGGCGCAGGACAAACAAAAACAGCAGTACAACAGAGGGGGTATACTATGGCAATTTGCACCGGGAGATAAAGGTCTTGTATTACTTCCCACCTCTAGCTCTAAATTGCTCGCAAAGTGGCAAGGGCCCTTTGAGGTCACAAGGCGAGTTGGGGACCTCAACTATGAGGTGATACGGTCAGATAGGGATGGAGCACGTCAAATTTACCACCTTAACCTGTTAAAAAAGTGGTCAGATGCGGAATCACTCATGCTGGCGATGGTGGTGAGCGGAGAGGAGAATCTCGGGCCAGAAGTGATGCAAAAATCCCAAACTCTCGCTCTGGCCCTGGGCGGAGATCACCTCTCACCCTCGCAGCTCACTGTCGTAAAGACATTACAAGCAGATTTTGCAGACGTGTTCTCACTCCTACCTGGTCGCACCAACCTCATTCAGCACCACTTTGAGACCGAGCCGGGTGTGGTAGTTCGCAGCCGTCCGTACAGATTACCAGAACACAAGAAAAAAGTAGTTCAGGCTGAATTAGAGGCTATGCTGGATATGGGAGTGATAGAAGAGTCCAGCAGTGACTGGGCGAGCCCGATAGTTTTGGTTCCAAAACCTGACGGCTCGGTCCGGTTCTGTGTGGACTATAGAAAAGTAAACGCGGTGTCGAAATCTGATGCGTATCCAATGCCAAGGGTTGACGAACTGCTTGATCGGCTAGGGACCAGTGTTTTATTCGACACTGGACTTAACAAAGGTCATGGACAGGGTCATGGAGAGGTGCATCCCCAAATTGACAAGACCGCAGCTGTTGCGACCTGTCCAAGGCCCGAGACCAAAAAGGACCAAAAAACCTTTGATTGTAATATCTTTGATTTTAGATGGCTTGAAAATGTATAAACTAGACGATGAAATGGCAACAAAAATATGATTTAAATAAGACCGTACTTGTCTGGCATATGAAGAAATACAATCTTGAGCAGCTCTCATCAGCAATCTGACCAAAAAAATCTAAAGCGGCACACGCGTCTTGGCCAAACGAGTTATCTGGTTGTTCCGCAGCCCATCGCAGGGAATAAGGGCTTGTGCTGGTCTGATCCGACCACTTCCACGAGTCCCTGAACAGACCGATCCAGGCACACGTGTAATCTTGGATCATCATGGTTAGCTGTTGATTCACGTCAGTGTTCCTCACGGTGAACAAGTCTCTGTAGTTTTCTCTGCAGTAGCTCTGAGCTTTGTTCCAGGACATCACAGGATCAGTAACTAGCACCGGCTGTCCTTCTGTAAAACATCAGAATAACCGATTTACTCAACAGGAGTTTATTCTCCACTTCAGTAACACTTACACACCAAAACGTACAGTTTTATTCATATCTATATTCTGAAGGTTTCTAGAGAGGGTTTTTTTTTCATATATCATTCAACATGACTTATAGAGCATTTTATACCAAAAAAATAACCACATTTATACCAATTATTTTATTATTTTGTCTGTTGACAGGTTTTTATGATTTATGGAGTGATAAAAAGAGAAATCCCAAATCCCCTCACTAAAAACATTTACGTCTAATAGGTCAACAAAATCAAACAAGAATTTTGACCCTGGCTTTATCCAATATTGAAATTTGTAATCGAGAAATGTATGCAAATTTGTGCTTTTTTTTAAAACAATGCATAATTTGCATATTTACATATAAGATTTCAGAAAACTTGCATTAAAACACAATTGTCTTTGTATACTGTAATTATTCAAAATTAGGTGATATCTGTTTTTACCTGTAGTGTATAATCCTATAAATATAATCCTAAATATATTAGGTTAATCATGCTACAATTGGTACAAGGAATAATCCACAATATGTTAATACAGAAATAAAACTACAATACAATATTTACTTACATTTCATACTAAAATCTTTAAGCTAATGTACAATGGCAAGCAGTGAAATCCATGAGCTCTTTGGGATTTATGGCTGAATTGATATTGAAAATATGATGTATTTAGTCTTACCTCCATTTTGGCAAAAAAAGGGACATGTCAAATTACAGGCTTCATCCCACCAGTATCCAGTTGACCGTAGATTTACACAATATTGTTTTCCATTCAAATTGTTTGGCTGTTCAGAATCCCACTGAAAGAAAGTCACCGTTTCGTTTTGAAAAGACCAACGCCAGCTGTCCGCGTCGTCATACAGTCCGATCCAAGCGTAAAACTGCAGTTCGGCTCTTAACTTGTTTAAATCAACCCACTCTTCATCAGTCTGTACGGTGGCCAAGTCCATGTAGTTCTGCCGACAGTATTCTTGAGCCTCTTCCCACGTTTTATACTCTCGGATCAGAATATATTCCCGTGAGCCGCACACAATCACTGAGAGGAACCCTGAGTGGAGTTAATACAAAGATAAAACATTAGTACAAAAATCCATTAAATCAGTGTTCAATAATAATGTGATCACATTCATACCTGAGAGCAAGAAGAGATGAATCAATCTTTGCTCCATCGCTGCTGAGATTAGATTAGTGAGGTCTTCTCTATAGACTATCTACAAATGAATGCACCCTGTTCTGTCCAGGGGTAAACACACACCCATATTCATTTACGTATTGAAATCAGTATTGTTTTTTATACTTTATTCTTTGACAACAGCAGCATTAGGGATTTGTGGTGTGAAAATTTGTTCAACTAATGATCCACATCAAATGTGTTTAGACAAATATTGGGAGAGAAATGGGATTTGTTTGCATAGAAAATACAAATATCTTAGACAATTATTCAAAATAACATATGAAGGTTACCAACTACTAGTGTTTTATTTTTTATCGAGCTTTATATTTACTAATGACTGGACCCAAAAGAAAGAATTATCCACCAATGTTATGCCTTTCACCAATGAAACTCAATGAAGGAAAAATGTAATTGAGAATTGAGAACAATAACCAAATTATGTTTTGCACAGATTCAGCTTCCTATATGTGTAGATTTAGTCAAAACAGTAAATGTAATTTATTAAACGGAAAATAGTTTTTTTTTGTTTTTTGTTTTTTGGTATGGGTGGAGTGGTTATACTCTGGGATGGAGATTGTTTAATTGAGTTTACCCTTGCTCCATCTGCTGTCGTAAAAGCTCTGTGTCTCAGCTGACTTTACTTGGCCGACCTGTATCCATCCTACGAGATACGGGGTCAGCACAGTCCTTTATTCTAGCTGACACCTTACCTTTCTCTCCTGACACATACTCTAGTGCAGATGTACTCATTTGTGGAATTGAACTAGGCTGTGTTTAAGTACCATTGCATACTGTCTAGTTGAAAAGATTTGGTCACAGGTCCTGCTCAGATTGGAGTAACTAGCGGTGGGGTAAATCTTATCCTTGGGAACGACCTGGCTGGAGGTAAAGTGTTCCCTTATCCTATTGTAGTGTTTTGATAAGCCTGATGCGTCAGGAAAGCCAGATCTTGCTGCTCAGTTCCCTGCTGCTTTCCCAGCCTGAGCTGTTAAAAGTGGGATGATATTGTGAAACTCGCTGATTCGTTTATAAACCCTGTGTCAGGTGTTTCAGAGTGCACACTGTTGATTCAACCGGAGTTGTCTTCCTCTTATGAAAATGTTAGCCTGATTCGGCCACAACCTGAGAATCTAGAAAGGAGGGTTTAACTTCTATAAAAAAGGCTGATCCACCTCTGTCAATCTTTCTAGATGCTGCTGTCATTCTGGAAAACTCCCCTGGTGGTCCAGTTACCTATTATTGGGAGGATGGTGTTCTCACGAGATGTTGGCGACAGCAAGTGAATGGGAATGTGTTAGCGTTACACCAACTCAGGTCCTGGAGCTGGTGCATGAGCACCCCTTGTCTGGTCACCTTGGCATCACTAAAACGTATAAGCACATCTTAAAGTACTTCTTCTGGCCTGGCCTGAGTAACAGTGTAGTGAAGCACTGTCAGGCTCGCCGTGAATTTCCTCTTCATCCCCTACAAGTAATGAGTGAGCCTTTTGAACCCTTACCTAAGTAAAAATCAGGGCATCAGTATATTTGAACTATGATGTGTGCTGCCACACCATTCCCAGAAGCTGTTGCCTTTCGTTGTCTGTAAGCTAAAGTCATAGTCAAAGAGATCAAGTTCTGCTCAGCGTTTGGACTACCGAAGGTCGTTAAAACTGACCAGGGTGACATCACGTCAAAGCTGTTTGCTCAGGTTTTGAACGAGTTAAGGGTTTCTCACCAAACGTTAGATGTGTGCTGGTGTCTCTCTGATAGGGTTAGAAGCTTAGAGTGATGTTCAAACTGAAGCTTGCTGTGTCCCTCGCCTCCCTTCTGCTGTTGAGCTGTTGTATTGTGTAGGGGTGAGACTGTGTAATGTTCTTACTAAGTTAAGGCTTGTTGTAGCCTACAGAGGTTTACCCTCAGTTCTCATTGTTGCTACTACATTCACATGCTGAAACATGCTGGAAGCTATGGGGAGGTGGTGCCTGTGGTATTTTTGTAATATCTTTTCTCCTGTTTCTGGATAGTTAGGGAGTTAGTGTACAATTATGTTGCTTAATTGTTTTCTTTTGGTAGTCTAAGTAGTTTTATTCCCTAACTAGGCAGAGGGTACTTTTGTTTGTTATTTTGGCATTACCCCCTCCTCAGGTCTGCTTTGCTTCCTTTTGATTTACTTTGTCAATTATATATTTTGTTAATACATCTTTGAGCTGTAATTTTAATGTTAATGCACACTCACTCACCCCAAATCCCTTTTCACTGTTTACTCCCTCACCCCAGAGTAGTGGTTCTCAAACCTGCCCTGAGGCAGTATAATTATGCAATCTGAAGAGCTTGAAGTGGCGTAGAGAATGCAGATTACAACGATATATGTTCTATGTGTGTTTTTCATGGGGCTCTGGGTATTGTTATAAGAATAAAGAATGAGAAATGCTTCCATGAGTAATGCTAAGCAGGTGTGGTGTTCAGTTTATTATAAAACACTACAAATAATGCACGTCTGCAAATCCCCTTTAGATCGCAGTCGGAGAATATCTCTGATTCCAGTCATGACTCGCGTGCAATCTTTCTCAGAAATATTACTTGAAGGAATCCAAAAGTAATCAGATTACATTACTTTCATATTGTGGTGCTTGGATTTCATTACGGTATACTTTTTTATTAAGTAATTTGTAACCGTAACAGAAAACATTTTTTAATAACGATGAACTAATAAATCCAACACAATCTTTCATAATTATTTTACGTTTCGGTGAATCTCATTTGCACAGTTTTGTGTGATCTGCTTATGCCCCAGTGATATATTTGTTTCTAAAAATCATATATTTTTGTACGATTCACATGACATTGCCACCTTGTGAAAAGTAGTTAAAATAGTTTTCTGGGGGGACTGGGTTGAAAAAATGCTAAACATGCAAATATGTAATTAAATATTTAGTTTTTTCAGATGTAATGTAATTGACAAGTGAATAAAAAGGAGCTAAAAATTATCATTCTACTGGTAATATAATCATCTTCTCCTTGTAAGATTTCTTTTTTGATTCTTTGATATTTTGGAACACCATTCCATCCGGCTGCTCCCGCCACACCACCTTAACATCCGCTGGCATTCCCTGCTCTCTCAGCTTCTGATGGACCTGAGGACAGACTCGTGTCAGACAGAACCAACATAAAACAACAGGGTTATAAGGCTTTAATCTGTCTGAGTTTTCACTGGGTAAAAAAAAGAACAAATCATTAAAGGTTCATTGTAATCTCTGAGACTTTAAAGAAAAGGGCTGGTGATAAGCATATGGCTCACTTCCTGTAACACAGCGGCTGTAATGGCTTGATTGTTGACATCATCACCTGCTTTCACCTCCAGTCTTAAAATCTGTTGCTTCAGTGGACCTGAGCCAAGCAATGCAACACACGGGTCATCTTTAGGAAAACCTTAAACAAAGATCATGTCACACTGTGTAAAGTAAAGGCAAAGCACAACATGCAAAACCATAGTTTATTCATGCACTGGTCAATTTTGAGATTTTTGGGTTATTTTCAGTCTGTGCATTCAAGCATTCAAGATTTACCACAGTTTAAGCTGGAAATTAAATGTTCCGGTCTTTGCTCAAAAAGTGAATAAATGGATTATAAATATGCATAAATATGATGTACTACCATACCCCAAAAAAAAAAGACAAAATATTAAATAAAAAAAGCTTATAGAACTAAACAGTACATTCATTTAATTGAAAATTTTGACCGCCACGTGAAGACAACAAGGTTTAAACGCTGTTTTCATTAAATGAGTTAATCCTCCACTTCAGTAACACTTACACACACCAAAACTTACAGCTTTATTCATATCTATATTCTGAAGGTTTCTAGTGAGGGGTTTGTTCATATATCATTCAACATGATTTATAGAGCATTTTATTACTAAAAACATGGCGAAAATGAGTGTTTTCTGTCTATTGACAGTATTTTCTGATTTATGGAGTGATAAAAATAAATATCCCAAATCCCCTCACTAAAAACACTTAACTCTAATATATCAACACAATCACACAAGAGTTTTGACCCTGGCTTTATCCAATGTTCATATTTATCTTCTGGAAATGTATGCAAATGAGTGCATATTTAATTAAATAGTGCCTTATGTGCGTATTTAAAATCTTTTAGAAAATTTGTAATACAAAGCAAATGCCTTGGTGTCCCTGTGATAAATCAACTGGAGAAATGTATATTACCCTAATTCACCTGCGGTGTCTTGCCTTAAGAAAGGTTTCTGAAGAAAATATGAGTGCTGTTTATCCATGCAAAACCCACAGGAATCATTCATGCCCGTGCACTGCGCATCCTAAACTTTAATGCTTACAGTTATTCAAATCCTGGACTGTTAGTATGAGCAATATAAACAGACCTACTAGATTAATTACATGGCACAGCTGGTTTAAATTTTATGGCTAAAAAAGTATCAAATTAGAACCCGGAAACAACCTGAAAATGCTTTAAAATACAAACACTTAAACTTACCGTTGCAAAAGAAGTAAAACAGTTTGGAGCAGCGCTCGTCAGCAACCTGACCGCCATCATCTACAGCAGCACAGCTTTCACTGCCAAACGAGTTATCTGGTTGTCCCGCAGCCCATCGCAGGGAATAAGGGCTTGTGCTGGTCTGATCCGACCACTTCCACGAGTCCCTGAACAGACCGATCCAGGCACACGTGTAATCTTGGATCATCATGGTTAGCTGTTGATTCACGTCAGTGTTCCTCACGGTGAACAAGTCTCTGTAGTTTTCTCTGCAGTAGCTCTGAGCTTTGTTCCAGGACATCACAGGATCAGTAACTAGCACCGGCTGTCCTTCTGTAAAACATCAGAATAACCGATTTACCCAGTGATGGCATCAAAAAGTCCTATGGGTTTATAATGTGTCCTTTTAAATTCATTTATTTAAAAAAAGTATTTAATTTACAGAAGCAAGATAAATGTATGGACCACTTGCAGAATCTGTGAAAATGTGAATAATTTTAACAAAACAAGAGCTCATACAAAATGCATAAAAAATCATTAAAAACATTTTTTTATTTAGTGCTGTCCTGAATAGGATATTTTAGATAAAATGTGTTTACATGTAGTCCACAAGACAAAAAAAGTGTGTATGTGTGTAGTGACTGTGTGATTCTGGTTAAGGGACACATCTATTAAAGAAGCTTCACACATTCACTGACACTCCAGAAGGAAACACGCATTTTGCAGTGTTTTTTTTTTTTTTTTTAAATGTTTGAAATAAGTGATTAGATAAGCATATTTAGGGCGAGAGTGTGTGCAGTTTGTGTTGTTGAACAAAACGTTCAATTATTGTCACATTATGTTCACAGAGATTATTTTACTCATAAACTTAAAATAAAACTTCAATTCACAATTTGCAAGTACATTATGTGTTGCTATATGAAATACATTACACTGAAAACAAAAACTGGTGTAGGATTTACTTTAAAACAGTCCTCATTTAGAAATTGCGAGTAAATAATTGCAAAGAAACAGCAAGTAACATCATGCAGTGTTTCCCAACCGGGGTGCCGTCCGACGAGAACAAGGGTGCCGTGTAAAAGTCCTTCAAAAACATATGTATATATTTTTTATGATAAAATGTGAGTAAAACAATTCATATATTTTGAATGAATTTAATGTCTGAAATAACATATCTAATGTCTGACATCAACGTCTGTATTAGGGGTGAAACAGTTCTCGGTTCGCATGGTTCGGCACGCACTTGCACCGCGGTTCATCTCACATCTGATGACACTTGAAAATAACGCTTTATGTATGTTTCTGTCGATGGATACTCTTGCTGGCTCCTTGGTGATATATTACAACAGTGATATTAAAAGAAAAAGTCGGGCAAAACGTTTTTCGCCATCATCACCGGGTGCAGTGCCAGAAGACGCGAATGAGAACTCGTGCGCTGTGAGAAGATCTGTCTCTGTGCACTCATCCGATAGCACGCACACGTCTCAGCACGCAAATATTGAGTAATCTTTCAAATCACAGCATTTGAACCGAAAAACTCACACAAAAAGTATGTCAACTCAACATGTCCATCTTGATGAGTAGCCTATCCTTGCAGACATAGTCTCTGAACTGTATACATTCGAGAAATACAGCGCATATCCGTACATTAGGTCTTAAAGGCGCAGTAGCCTTCACTGCTGTCTGCTTAATGTCAACAAAAGATAAGGACACCACTCACTGTTCTTGATTGAATAGCTTTTGTAAGTATAATAGGATTAATCTTTAATTTATACAGTCAAATATGCAATGTTATTTTACATTTGATAAATTTCTGTACCTGAAAACTAATGTTAGACCTGAAAAACCTGGAAGCATTGTTTATTTTATTAGTATCTTTGCTCGATAGTAGTTATTTGTGCTGCTGCTTGTATTTAAATGAGTTGTTCTTATTAATTTCATTATTTTTATTTGACAGTAGTCCTTTTTCCCTGAACATAGCAAATACAGAACCAGCAAATACAGAGCAATCTGTACCATTACACCCCTAGCGTAACGTATGCGAGAGGATGCCACAAAATTGAGAGAATTTTCAAAGGGAAAAAAGGTTGGGAAAAACTGACATAATGAATTAAAAGTGAAATCTTGAAGTAGAAAGATTGCAACAGAATTTTCTTACCGCTTTGACAAATAATGGGACATTTCATATCACAGCCTTTGTCATGCCAGTTTCCACTTGAAACAAGTAAAGCACAATTTTGGTTTCCTTTATAATTATCTGGCTGACCCACATCCCATTTCACGAATGTCATGCTTTCATTTTGAAAAGACCAACGCCAGCTTTTTACATCATCATACAGTCCGATCCAAGCGTAAAACTGCAGTTCGGCTCTTAACTTGTTTAACTCAACCCACTCTTCATCAGTCTGTACGGTGGCCAAGTCCATGTAGTTCTGCCGACAGTATTCTTGAGCCTCTTCCCACGTTTTATACTCTCGGATCAGAATATATTCCCGTGAGCCGCACACAATCACTGAGAGGAACCCTGCTGAAGGAACAGAGAACCAAAGTTATCCTTTTCCAAAAGCAAATACAATTATTCAGCTTTCAGATGTTAAATAAGGAATTCATTCAGAGTCCATCTTGCATGTGAAAAATAATACAAAAATGTAGGTCCTACAGAAATTGAGTTTATATTATCGTTGTTATATGTCTGGACTGATGAAGATGATTTCAGCCTTTTGACATTTGCTTGTAAATGAATGTGCTGGCACCAAAGGGTCTGTGTTGAATTGCCCTTGTGACACTTCTGTGGCCTTGGCCGATGCTAAGCAGTAACAGCGTTACGGTCCTTCTTCTCCTTCAAAGAGATCGTAATCAACACATGTTCCCATCTCCACGAGTTATTGACAACTCCTCCAATAGACACAGCACAGACATGTCTTCATTTACCTCATAATTACACCATGATATATTCCTGCATGTATGCATGTTCCCTGTGTATACTAGCCCAGTGAGGATGTGTGGGTATGTCAAGCTCATTTTAAATGCTTGTTTTCATGTGTAAGAATATATCTCAGTTTTATGTCTTCCAAGCCATATACTTAATAATATAAATAATAATTAGTTACATTTATATAGGTCTTATCTGGGTACTCAGAGCGCTTTACATATAGAAGGGGGGGATCTCCTGAACCCCCACCGATGTGCAGCACCACCTGATGATGATGCGACACCAGCTGATGGTGGAGAGGAGGCGGAGTGAGGAAGACAATCGGGATATGGGGAGGATCAGGAGCTTATGATGGACAGTGGCCACTGGGCAGATTTGGCCAGGATACTTCCTGGTATCTAAAGAAAGCTCTCTGTGAGGAAGCTAGATAAATATATTGTGTTGCTATAAAAGGGTTAGGGTTAGTATTACACTATTGTTACCATCCCTTTGAATTAAAAATAACCCAACCTGACACCACCATAAACTAGGCAAATGAAGTCATCAAACAGACAAAAGAGACTTTTCTCCCGTCTAAAGTTCACACATATGATTGGTCATTTCAGGAAAGTTGGGCGTATATTCATTTGCCTTGAAAAGCCAACTATCTTCACACTCCCTGCGGATCGACCTCGGAAGAACCAAGAGAAATGCTCTGAGAAGCTCCAGCGCACGCCTCTTGCGTTACTCGGCACTAGCCCCATGCAAGTGTCCACCTTTATCAAACTCTTTTTAAGGGGATTCTTATTGATCCCTGGTTCTCGAGGTTAACTGTTTGTGAATTTACCATTCTTTCTTTCTCTCTTTCTTTCTCTACTTTTTGTTATTCTGTGTATTCTTTGGTTAGTTGTATGTATTTCGTAGTATCAATTATTAAAACCATTATATCCACATTTGATTGTCGTTGTTGCTGCACACAAACCTTACGCACTTTAAATTTTTAAATGATAAAAGCTTTCATATAGTATCGTTGAGTACTTTCATTAATACTCGAACAGAACAGAAAGTTACTCTTCACGGCCAGAAGGATCATCTTCCTGAAGATTTGATAGAAAGAATAAAGCTTTGTGAGAATTGATAAGAAGATTGTACAGTCGGTTCGCCGGACAAACGGATCCGTTGATTTGAAATTCATTATTTAAAGGTTATACTGATTATACTGAGTGTGTCATGATTTAGCCAATATATTCGTAGTTAATTACAATCCATTGTTATTCATTATTTATATATTGTAAAAATACCAAGGTTAGGTATTTCCCTTTTGGGTGTTTTTAAATATTTATTATACGATCATAACACGTTATGATTAATTATGAATAAATCAATGTAAATACAGAATTCCCTTTTTGAACTAATTTTATTTTATTCATTTATTAATCAATGTATTAACATACGTAGCCGAGTCGTTACAGTGTTATGCATATGATAGACAAAAGACACAAGCATACATATATAAAGTTTCTTATTCTTTAAATGTATATGAACCGCAAGGCTAGTTTATTTATACAGCACATTACATGCACAATGGCTTTGCAATTAATTAAATAAAATTGGTAATAAAATTAACAAGTAAAAAAAATCTAAATAAGAAATAAGAAAGGAGAAAAGAGAAAAAACGATCTTGTGCATGAAATAAAAAGAGTTATAAAAACTCACCTGGAAACCAAAAGAGCTGAATCCATCTCCGGTCCATCACTGTCTAGATCTCCTCCTCTTCTGCTAAAAATGGAGGATTCTGAAGATGTTTTGAAATATAGCCGTGACTGAGACTTAAAACACACCCATTTTCATTTGCGTATTTAAATCACCTTCATCAAAAATCAGCAAAATTAGAAATTCATGATGTAAAAATATTTGCTCAGCTAATGACGCGCATCTAATGTGTTTTTACACAAATCAGCCAAAATCAGAGACAGAAGGCAGTGATTTGCATGGGAAATCATCAACACTGTGTTGTTTGGGAGAAGCTTCACACCGTCATACAGAGATGATGTCATGATGTCTTCACTCCGCAGTGCATGTCGGGAAACCGTCGCCTTATTAGCAGGATATGCCACCTCTTGTCCTTCAAAATAAAAAGACTGCACAATCCTCATCGCATGTTCTTCCAACGACAGGAACTTTCTCTCTAGAAATGTTACGTTCCCAGAGCGCTCCGAGATGGTCATGATGTAGAGTTCTTTATAGGGATGTCCGAATCCCAAAACAAAACCCAAACCCAAACTAGACTGAAATGCTGGGATCCGAACACCACGCTCCGCACACAAAACTCACAAGGACAGAAGAGCTCGAGCATGCTCAAAGCTGTGCGCTCACACAAGACAATAAAGTTTCAGGATTTTAGTCAGCTTTAGGAACTTTTAGGTTGTACAACGTTGCGTCCCCTCCTACATGGGTTCTGCCTTTAACTTGTTGATGGACATCTGAGAAAAGGTCACCAGTACTACAGTCGAGTCCAGACACAGACAGCTCTTACTGTCCGTTGTCCAGACACTGAAATATTGTGCTGTTGTGGCTTAACCCCGGACCCTGAGTTTTGGAAGGCATGACTTCAAAAGGCACAGTGCTTTTCAAAGAGGAATCTCTGCCTGGATTGGTGCACAATACTGCACCAGACAACCTCCCGACCAAGCCTCGGTGAACAGCAGGCAGAAATCAAAGGGCCTTACTGAATGCCATGATACTGAATCTTAAATGAAGACTTTTGTAGACAGTAAAATTAAGACACGCAGAAACCCTGATATTTCTTTTTATGCATAACACATAATTACTTACTTCTAAATAAACACAGTTGAGTCATGTGAAATTGTTTTAAGTGTTGTCTCCACGCTCTGTTAATAGTTTGTCACGGCTTTGTCATAGAATTTACTTTTAATCTACTTTTCTCTTTCCCGCTATTGATTAAATTATTAAGCAATCCATGCTTTCCCTGTTATACTGTAGGAGGCGCTGTTACACATCTTATGGTACAGAATCTCCATATCAAAACACAGGAAAAAGAGGCTGAAACAATCAATCAATCAATCAATCAACTTTATTTATATAGCGCTTTTACAATGACGATTGTTTCAAAGCAGCTTCACAGTGTTAAACAGGACAACATTGCAACAAAATTTGATTTGGCTAGTTTAATTTGGATAGTTTATAGAATTATATATGACCAAATTAATAAATTCTATTTGTATATTTAGTTGAGTAACTTGGATCATAATTTGAGTGTCCCCAACTGAGCAAGCCAAGCCAAAGGCGACAGTGGCAAGGAACCAAAACTCCATCAGGGCATGATGGAGAAAAATAAACCTTGGGAGAAACCAGACTCAGTCGGTGCCAGTTCTCCTCTGGCCTATTATTAACAGTGTATAATTATTACTCTGGCAACCTTGCAGGTCATAAATCATATTAGATAGGAATATTCAAAATTTTGGGTATGACGAGAGACGGGTTCATTTAGGATGGCGTCGATTACACAAGAATATGAATACTTGAAAGATCGGAGTTATTGCCGGAGACGGGTTAATTGAGGATGACGTGCCGGTGAGGCAAATTCAGAGGAGACACTAATGGACACGGTCTCAGCAGACACTCCAGGATGAGCTGGTCATGTCCAGATGCAGGTCCACCATCCGAACAAAACAACAAGACAGAAACAAGTGACAGAAGATTACTCACGCAAATATAAAACAACGGCATCATCAAACATTAAACAGCATGTACATCAGAACTGCCCAATGTGACAGAATGAGATGATGAACCCACGAAGAGGAAACGACTGAAGCTTTGAGGTGTTGATGGACTCGCTCAATTGATCTGTGATCGCTCTGAATCTGATCGAGCCGTAATCTCACATTATATCTACATTTGAACATAGTAGTAAACTGAAAGTGCAAAAATAATGTAACAAATTAAATTCTCAGCTATTATAATTAAATTCTAGCTATAGAGATGTTACATTTATGTGTGTGTAATACATTCTGTCCTTTGGGACTTGCCGTAGGCAAGAGAGGGAAGGCTTTGTGTGCTGGGCCAGACAGTTTGAAGTATCGGTCAAAGCGCTCACGGAAGGGAGTGGAGCAGCTTCATACAACTATGAACTGACAAGGATTTTACCTACACGTCTAAGCAGTGCAGCCCTTTCTCTGTGGAACAGTCTCTCAGATGCTGTTAAATCGGACTATGACGCGGTAAAGGAGAAGCTAAAAGAAGCTTTTAGAAGGAAGCAGTTCATGGAGCGATTTAGAGCCAGCCTATCTGCCCACCCCCGTGCAGCGCAGGACAGTTTAAAAGTGCCCTGCTGGACATTAGTCATGCTAAGCTCTAGTTATGGGACTTTTCCATTCCACTTCTTGCTAGCAAAGACAAGCTGCAATGTGTCTCAGTGAGTCAATTGTGCCTGTTAAGATTGGTTTGCCTAGCTCTGCCCAGGTGTCTAGTGACTTTGTGGGGTATTTGGAACCTAATGTGTCTGATTCAGCCGGCCTGGTTGTGGAACACAAACTTACTAGTTTTCACAATGGACAAACTTAGGGTCGGATTTTGAATCCCACTGGACAGGACATTTCTATAAATCAGGGGACGCACCTGGGCGAGTTTTATTCTGTAGCTCAGCCTATGAAAGGGCCGTTTCCTAGCTCCTGTGATGCAGCTCCTTCTATATCATTGAGTGAGTCACCAATTTCAGCACCAGACAAAGAGAAACTCTCATCGCTGTTGCAGGAATGCAGCGATATTTTCAACTGCTCAGGGAAGAATACGAGAAAATGCACGATGGTGCAGCATTATATCAGAACAGGAGGACAGTCCCCTATTAAACAACGGGCATACCGTACATCGCCCGAGAAGCGGGCTGAAATTGAGAGGCAAGTGGCAGGCCTGCTAGCTCATGGCATCATGTAGGAAAACTGTAGCCCCTGGGCGTCGAAAGTCGTGCTTGTTAAAAAAGAAATGTGGTACCTGACGTTTCTGTATGGACTATAGACATTTGAACAGTGTCACAATTCAGGACTCTCCCCCTCTGCCGCGAGTGGATGACACACTGGATGCATTAGCGGGCTCCAGATGGTTCAGCACGTTGGATTTTTCTAATGGCTACTAGCAGGTGGAGGTGGCCGAGCAAGACAGAGAAAAGACGGCCTTTCCTACAGGTCAGGGTCTATATCAGTGGCGCTCCATGCCGATGGGAATTTCTAACTCCCCCGCCCCATCCAGTGGATGATGGAGCTAGTTCTGAGAGGACTCCCATGGCATCTGCATGGTGTACCTGGACAATATTTTGATTTATAGTGGATCATTTGAAGAACATTTGACTCATCTGAACGAGGTATTTCCTAGAATACGATCGGTAGGTTTGAAATTAAACCCCAGAAAGTGCCACCTGGCCAGGGATCATGTGGTTTTCTTGGGTCATGTCGTTTCAGAAAAAGGCCTTCAGCCTGACCCAAGAAACACAGAGAAGGTGTGTCCGGTTCCAAAGTCTCCCTCCGAGGTTAGAGCATTTGTGGGACTGTGTTCATACTATCGTCGTTTTGTCAAGGACTTTTCAAAACATGCAGCTCCACTGAACCAGCTGGTTGGCAAAAATGTGCCTTTTGTGTGGAGTACTGATTGTGACGACTCGTTTAACTATTAAAAGGAAGTGCTGACTTCAGCTCCCATTGTGACACTGCCGGACTTCAAGGCGCCTTTTAGAGTGTATACTGAAGCCTCTAAGTGGGCTGTTGGTGCTGTGCTTGCACAGGAAAAAAGTGGACTTGGGTATGTAGTGACTTATGTCTCCTCATTCACCATCACTACGGATCATCGCCCACTCTTAGCGCTATGGCGCATGTCCATCAAGGATGACCCGACAGGCAGAAGGGCTAGATGGCTCTTGGAATTGGACCCGCTGAACTGGGTCATTGTGCACAAAAAGGGCAATCAGCATAAAAACGCAGATGCACTGTCCCGCCGTCCGGTGACACCAGATCTGGGGGACGTTGAGATGGTAGTTGAGGTAGTGCGGGATGTGAATGTGGTGAATGCTGAACAATCAAATGATGACGTGTTGTTCCGCTGAGGTGGCTGAGAAAGAGACTGTGACTAACTCCTTCTCCTTCTGTGCGGACAACATAATAAACCTATCTGATTTATCATGTGATGCAGCAGACATTGTTGCTATGCAGCAGGACGATACGGATATTGACACAGTACGGCACTGGGTGGAGCGTTCACAAAGGCCTCCTAGGAGACAACTGGCGGGTACATCTCAGAGTTTACGTAAATATTGAACTGAGTTCAATCATCTCTCTATAATAAATGGACTGTTGTGTCGCTCTGTTTCCTGTCCCCTCACGGGTGACCCTGTTGCTCAAGTTGTAGTCCCCCCTTCCCTTAAAAATGACATTCTTTTGCAGCTTCACAGGGCCCCGACCGTTGCTCATTTTTCTCCTGAGCGAGTGTGGGAACGGGTGAGGTGCATTTGCTACTGGCCATCTATGTTTAAAGATATCAAAACATGGTGCGAGCAGTGCACAGTTTGCCAAACTCGTCGTAAGCCTGTCCCTTTTCATCAAGCACCCATGGGTGGGTCCATAGCGATGCGGCCCTTTGAGAGAGTTGCAATGGACATCTTAGAACTGCCAATATCAACCGAAGGTAATCCATATGTGCTGGTATCTGAGGATTATTTCACTAAATTTGTTAATCTGTATGCTTTGCCTAATCAATCTGCATAGACTGTCGCACATTGCCTGTTTGAGGACTACATTTTGATACATGGCATTCCCGAAACTTTGCATTCAGATCAAGGCCACCAGTTTGAATCCGAAGTGGTCCTGACCCTCTGTCAATTGCTAAACATAAAGAAAACGCGCACCACTCCCTACCACCCGCCTCGGACGGCATGGTGGAGCATTTTAACAGGACATAAATCGATTAAATGGCTAAGATACTCTTGTCATGTGGGGGTAAGTGGGATGATTATATCAAACAGGTGGCATTTGCATACAACTCCTCACCTCATTCTAGTACCAAGTTCTCACCATACTTCCAGGTCCATGGATGGGAACCAAGGATGTCCACTGACTGGTTACTAGCCACCTATACACTTGACTGTGACATTGCAAAGTCTCATGCTGACTTCGTATCAACTTTGCTTACAAAGCTTGTGCAAGTCTTGGAGTCGGGTGGGGAGCCAGGACTAACGTACTGGATCGTTAGCCCTATGGACTCAGATGAACGAGGACAGGTTGTGCATTACAATAGGCTGAGACCTTATACATTGCCTGGTCCCACACTGTCATCTAATGAGAGACTGTCTGTGGCTCCGCATTCTTTGCCTGATTCTCCTTCTACGTAGCCTGACCTACTGTGGGGTGAAGTGCAGTTCACCTCAAAAGGACTTGGGTGAGGTACTTGAGGGGTCTGATAAGCTCATGCCTGGTACGAGTAGGGCTGGGAGAAGGTTGAAACCTCCTGGTTGCTTGAAAGATTTTGTACTGTACTGAGGTTCATTGTTGTATTGCACCTGTTCATTGTTGAGAAAAAATTGAACAAAGCAAAAACTATGTACGAGTGATAATTGTACTGGCATTTCACATAGTACAAACTGTTTTACAGTTGGACATGGGTTTGGGTATTCTACATGTTATTGTGTATTATTCTTGTTTCTGTTTTTTCTTTGTTCTATCCCTCGTTGGTTGGCGGATAAACCGGGACGTTTATTTTAGGGGGATGGGATGTATGAAACAGATTAAATTCTCAGCTATTATAATTAAATTCTAGCTATAGGGATGTTGCATTTATGTGTTTGTAATACATTCTGTCCTTTGGGACTTGCCGTAGGCAAGAGAGGGATGGGCATGCGCATGAGGTTACTGCGGGTCCCGGGAGAACATGTGTTGAAAGAGTGGGAGAATTAAAAGAGTGCACAGTTCATGAACTTCTGAGTCCCGTTTTCATTTATTTTATTATTCAAAAGTGTTTAGGCAAACCCGATACAGAAGCTTGGTTACATTGGTGGCAGCGGTGGGATAGTTTTAGTGTGTCGCGGGACAGAGACAGAGGCCATAGGAGTGTGTGAATTGAATTGCCGCTGCGTTCTCTGGGGAGGAGAGGCAAAGCTTTGTGTGCTGGGCCAGACAGTTTGAAGTATCGGTCAAAGCGCTCACGGAAGGGAGTGGAGCAGCTTCAAACTATGAACTGACAAGGATTTTACCTACACGTCTAAGCGTGTCTAAGTGTGAGTCCCGTTTTCATTTATTTTATTATTCAAAAGTGTTCAGGCGAACCCGATACAGAAGCTCGGTTAAAATAATATAGTAAACTATAAGAATGATATTTTGTTCACTTAAAGAGTGATAACTTACAAGTATACCTGCAGTAAAAACTACTAAACTATAGTATACTTGTAAGAGTACTAAACATGTACTTCTTGTATTCAAATAGTAAACTACTAGTTTGCACACACACAGCACATCATGCGGGGACCGCACACACACAGCACATCACGCGGAGACCGCACACACACAGCACATCACGCAGAGACCACACACACACAATCATTCAGTAGCACAGAAATGTATTGTCAACACTGGTCTGTGATTTATAATAATAATGATAGCGCTTTACATATAGAAGGGGGGAATCTCCTCAACCACCACAGATGTGCAGCAACACTTGATGATGATGCGACGGCAGCCATACTGTGCCAGAACGGCCACCACACACCAGCTGATGGTGGAGAGGAGACGGAGTGATGAAGCCAATTGTATGTTTATATATGGGGATGATTAGGAGGTCATGATGGACAGGGGCAGATTTGGCCAGGATGCCGGGGTTACACCCCTAATCTTTATCGAAGGATATCCTGGGATTTTTAATGAGCACAGAGAGTCAGGACCTCGGTTTAACGTCTCATCTGAAGGACGGTGTTCTCTGACAGGAAAGTGTCCCCATCACTATACTGGGGTGTTAGGACCCACACAGAGCACAGGGTGAGCGCCCCCTGCTGGCCTCACTAACACCTCCTCCAGCAGACTCCTAGTTTTCCCAGTTGGTCTCCCATCCGGGAACTGACCAGGCTCTGCCCTGCTTAGCTTCAGTGGGAAACCAGTATTGGGTACAGGGTGATACGGCTGCTGGTTTCATCAATCAACTTTATTTATATAGCGCTTTTACAATGACGATTGTTTCAAAGCAGCTTCACAGTGTTAAACAGGACAACATTGCAACAAAATTTGATTTGGCTAGTTTAATTTGGATAGTTTATAGAATTATATATGACCAAATTAATAAATTCTATTTGTATATTTAGTTGAGTAACTTGGATCATAATTTGAGTGTCCCCAACTGAGCAAGCCAAGCCAAAGGCGACAGTGGCAGGAACCAAAACTCCATCAGGGCATGATGGAGAAAAATAAACCTTGGGAGAAACCAGACTCAGTCGGGTGCCAGTTCTCCTCTGGCCTATTATTAACAGTGTATAATTATTACTCTGGCAACCTTGCAGGTCTTAAATCATATTAGATAGGAATATTCGAAATTTTGGGTATGGCCTTGCAGGCGGGCTCATTTAGGATGGCGCGTCGATTACACAGAATATGAATACTTGAAGATCGGAGTTATTGCGCGGAGGCGGGTTAATTGAGGATGGCGTGCGGTGAGGCGGAATTCAGAGGAGACACTAATGGACACGGTCTCAGTAGACACTCCAGGATGAGCTGGTCATGTCCAGATGCAGGTCCACCATCCGATCCGGACACGGCCTGGATCCGGCCGACTGCAGTAAACCTCGGGATAAACAGAGAGACTAACATTAGTGTGGATGCCACTTTTTATGATGTAACGAGTACATCAGGTGTTATGGGAAGTATTCCCGGTTCCGGCTGACCTAGTTAATGCAGCCTAACAATCAGTCATTTGATTTGAATAAAGAAAGTTAAAAATGTTCTATGTGTATGCCATAGTAAAGAGATGTGTTTTTAGTCTAGATTTAAACTGACAGAGTGTGTCTGCTTCCCGAACAATGCTAGGAAGACTGTTCCAGAGTTTAGGTGCTAAATAGGAAAAGGATCGACCGCCTGCAGTTGATTTAGATATTCTAGGTATTTTCAACTGGCCAGAGTTTAGAGACCGCAATTGACGTGATGGAGTATATTGCGTTAAGAGCTCGCTTAAGTACTGGGAGCTAAACCATTTATTGCTTTATAAGTAATAAGCAAGATTTTAAAATTTATGCGATGTTTAATAGGAGCCAGTGCAGTGTTGACAGAACTGGACTAATATGATCGTACTTCCTGGTTCTAGTAAGAACTCGAGCTGCTGCGTTTTGGACCAGCTGGAGTTTATTTATTAGGCGAGCAGGGCAACCACCCAGTAGAGCATTACAATAATCTAGCCTTGAGCTCATGAACGCATGTACTAGTTGTTCAGCATTTTGCATTGAAAGCATGTGACGTAATTTAGATATATTTTTAAGATGGTAGAATGCAGTTTTACAGATGCTAGAAACGTGGCTTTCAAATGAAAGATTGGTATCAAAGAGCACACCCAGGTTCCTCACTGACAGAGGACTTGACAGAGCAGCCATCGAGGGTTAGACAGTAATCTAGGGCACTACTTGTGGAGCTTTTCTGTCCAATAATTAAAAATTCAGTTTTATCTGAATTAAGTTGCAGGAAATTACTATTCATCCAATTTTTAATATCAGCTATGCATTCCGTTAATCTTGTGAATTGGTAAGTTTCCAGGGTGTGAAGAAATATAGAGCTGAGTATCATCAGCATAACAATGAAAACTAACGCCATGCTTCCTAATGATATCTCCCAGTGGTAGCATATACAGGGTGAAAAGCAACGGTCCTAACACTGAGCCTTGCGGTACTCCATACTGAACTTGTGATCGGTGTGAAATCTCTTCATTTACTGCTACAAACTGATAACGGTCAGATAAGTAAGATTTAAACCATGCCAATGCAGTTCCACTAATGCCAACATAATTTTCGAGTCTATTCAAAAGAATATTGTGATCGATAGTATCGAATGCAGCGCTAAGATCGAGTAACACTAATAGAGAGATACAACCACGATCAGATGATAAGAGTAAATCATTTGTAACTCTAATTAGAGCAGTCTCAGTACTATGATACGGTCTAAATCCTGACTGGAAATCCTCACATATACAATTTCTTTCTAAAAAGGAACATAATTGTGAAGACACTGCCTTTTCTAATATTTTTGATAGAAACGGGTAGATTCGAGATTGGTCTGTAATTGACTAATTCTTTAGGATCAAGTTGCGTTTTTTAATAAGTGGTTTAATTACAGCCAACTTAAAAGTTTTTGGAACATATCCTAATGTCAAGGATGAATTAATAATATTAAGCAGAGGATCTATGACCTCTGGAAGCATCTCTTTTAATAGCCTAGTCGGTATAGGGTCAAGCATACATGTTGTTGATTTTGATGATTTGACAAGTTTAGCCAATTCTTCTCCTCCTATAGCAGTGAATGAGTGTAATTTTTCCTCAGTGAGACTACAATGTTCTGTCTGAAGTGATACTGTAGTAGGCGGCTGCATGGTTATAATTTTATTCCTAATGTTATCAATCTTACTAGTAAAGAAGTTCATAAAGTCATTACTGCTGTGTTGTTTACAAGTTGAAGCTTTATCCTTTGTTAATTTAGCCACTGTATCGAATAAATACCTAGGGTTGTGTTTGTTTTCTTCTAAAAGAGTTGAGAAATAAGCAGATCTAGCAGTTTTATGGCCTTTCTGTATGCAATCATGCTCTCTTTCCACAAATTGCGAAAAACCTCCAGTTTTGTTTTCTTCCAGCTGCGCTCCATTTTTCTGGCTGCTGTTTTAAGGGCCCGAGTGTGCTCGTTGTACCACGGCGTTGGATTATTTGCTTTAATCTTCTTTAAGCGCCGAGTAGCAACTATGTCTAAAGTGCTAGTAAAGAGAGAGTCAGTAGTTTCTGTTGCAACATCAAGTTCCTCTTGGCTATCTGTAATTCTGAGGAGATGGAACTGTTGAGGAAGATTATGTATAAAGCAATCTTTAGTCGCAGCGGTTATAGTCCTGCCATATTTGAAGCGATGGCTTTGCAGCCTTAGCTATATTAAGTATACATGATATTAGGTAATGATCTGAGATGTCATCGCTCTGCTGCAGGATTTTAATGGTATCAACATTTAGTCCATGTGACAGTATTAGATCTAAAGTATGATTAAGGCGATGAGTGGGTCCAGATACGTGTTGTCTAACTCCAATAGAGTTTATAATGTCTTTAAATGCCAATCCCAATGCGTCTTTTCATTGTCAACATGGATATTAAAATCACCAACAATTAGTACTTTATCTGCAGCCAGTACTAACTCTGATAGAAAACCAGCAAATTCTTTGATAAAGTCTGTATTGTGCCCTGGTGGCCTGTATACAGTAGCCAACACAAATGTCAAACGGGATTTATCATTTACACTACACAATGTTACATAAAGCACCAAAACTTCAAAGGAATTATATTTGAAACTAGACTTCTGAGTAATACTGAAGTTATCATTATAAATTACAGCAACACCTCCCCTTTTCCTTTCAGACGCGCTCGTGTTTATAACAATAATCTTGGGGAGTGGACTCATTTAAAGTAATGTAGTCGTCAGGTTTTAGCCAGGTTTCTGTCAAACACAGCACATCTAGGTTATGATCTATAATCATATCATTAACAATAAGCGTTTTTGGCGAAAGGGATCGAATATTCAGCAACCCGAGATTTATCAATTGTTCATCCGTATTATATCTGTTGTTTATTTGTTGGACATCAATTAAATTTTTACTGTTGAATGGTTTTGATGTTTTTGTATTTACTGATTCGGGAACAGACACAGTCTCTATGTGATAATATCTAGGTGAAAGCGTCTCTATGTGCTGGGGTTTCATCAGTAAAATAGCATAGAATAGCGTAGCATAGAAACGTTCTAGCATATATTTCTTAGTAACTAAACCCCACAGCTTCACTATTAGTAGAGAGACGCTGCCAGATAGAACTAATTCACACGCAATCGCTCTCACTAATGCATTCATATAAATGTAATCTTTACTGTAACTTTATCTGTATCTGATTTAAAACAAGCAGAAATCTGAGAGAAATATAACGACCCAAAGTAAGCCAGGGCTGTAAAATCAGCAGTGAGATTACACCTGTTAGTGCCCTTCGGCCCCACCCAATCCTCTCAGGTTTTTGCTAGCAGTTCAATTTTACCTATTCTGCCTAAATGACCAGCACAAATAGAAATGATAACAATATATATAATGCACACATACAGTGTGATTGCAGAACATGCCCTGTGCATGTATATCAAGCTATGCGTGTGTGTGTGTGTGTGTGTGTGTGTGTGTGTGTGTGTGTGTGTGTGTGTGTGTGTGTGTGTGTGTGTGTGTGTGTGTGTGTGTGTGTGTGTGTGAAAGAAAGTACACATTTCAGCTTATGAATGGTGTTTTGTGTTTAAGTGTTTGTTGCTCATTTTGATTGGCGGAGTGGGCTCCCGCTAAAGAGAAGTAGTCTTAATATAGCTGAAAACAGCAGAAATTGAAATAAAATATTAAAATACATCTCTAGTACTTTCCTAAGTTTCAGGTAGCCACAGTTAAGGTAAAACTTCTGGTTGCAAAGCATTTGCAGAGTTTTTGACTGCATCAATAATAATTTAGAAGGAATTTGGCTATATTCCTCAACATCAGCTGTAGCCTGAATTAAAAGCACATATGATTCAGTTCACAGGAGGCGTTTCAGGGGTTATTACTGGACATGCACAGGGAACGAGGACCTTTAACATGAGCACCCCCTACTGGCCGCACAACACTTCTTCCAGCAGCAATCTCAGCTTTAGATTCACCTCCACTGACCTTCAGTGCACAACTAGTCCAGAGATGCACACTTTCATCAGTTTCTACAAAAACATCTGTCAGTGTAGTTAAACGTCAATGTCAATGACATTTAGTCCGGATTTTTATTGGCAGCTGATTTATGTCAATGGCACTCAATCAAACAAATATGTTCTGTTCTTCATCTTCACTAGGTTCTTATTTGTATAATGGTGATAAATGTTACACAAATTTTTTCTTACTTTTCTTACGCAAAAGTGCAGGGAAATGAGCCTCAGGTGCTCATGCAAAGATGTTTGAACTCAACATATGACCACAGAAATTAAGCAAAAGAACTTTACAAAAGATGTGTGCGTATATTCTGTGATGTTCCACATTGGAGAAGATGCTGGTGGATTCAAATGAAAATATCCTTCCAAACAAATGATTACTTTTGTACTGTGATGTCCATCTGAGTGCAACGGATGATCAGAAAAGCATGACATGTGGGGCGGAGACTTGGCTCGGTAAGTCAGCTCTTGATTGGATGTTGAGATGTGGGCGTGGCACTCAACAGCAGAGAATGCGAGCTTGCAGTCGATTGTGGGCGGGGTTTAAGCAGACTCAGTGTTTGGAGAAACATGCACAGATTAATCGTTCGCAATAAGATCCATAATATGCATTTAGTTACTGTCGCTGGGTTTCCATGATCAGCCTCATCAAAACAAGCATGTGTGCAAACAAATGAACTTATTCAATAACAAGCTGTATAACAATAACAAAATCAATAATCAGTTGCTTATATTTAAGTAATAGTCCACCGTAACTCTTTTACCTGGTACCTCTTTCCACTGGTATGGATACTCCAGGTAAATGTCATGTTGGTCATACAGTATATCACAGAGTGGGGTCAGCGCATGCTGAGGTGCACAGTGTGCGGAAGTTGCCAGCTTTTTTGCCTAGCCCTTCCCCTAGTCCCTTAAAGGAGAGTGGCAAGGTGTAGGGCTGAAAATATTCCCCTAAGAAATGGGACACCACTACTACTCCAGTACACGTCATCATACGTCGTCATACCCCGTTTCTTTTATTAGTATCCTGTAACATTTAACCACTATGAACAGCAATGAAGTGCGCAGGCAATATCTAACAGAAATCAGGCGCGAGCATGTTTAACAGATTACTCACTCCTAATGTTGTTTTGTGCTGTAATTGGACTTAAGAAAATGGCGTTCGTTTATGAGCCTGAGAGTTTCTACAAAATTATACAGAACATACAAGACTGGTGGAGCCACTTTTCCATCGAGCCAAACTGTTCTCTTTGTTTAATGCCGGCGCGGATACGGTTCTGTTTTCTAATGGTGGTGCTGCGATAACAGAGCTCTTTGCAATGTTATACAAACGAGTCAGGTGTTGCCTTGGTACCATAGACTGAAAGAAAATATGGACGTAGTGTCCGTGACGTCACCCGTAGGTTTCTGAAGGGCAGTTCTGAAGCGTGAAGTGGGCTGTTGCCATCCTTTCAGCACGTCACTCCCGGGTAACTGAAAATGGACAAGGAGGGGGAAGTGGGCGGAGCCTATGTGATGGCTCAAACCTGCAATCCACCTGTCACTCAAGTGGCCACGCCTTTAATTATGCAGAACGTTAAGGCTTAATATAATTGAAATTAATGAGTTATACAAAAATTCACCCCCTCACAGTTGTCATGATTGTCTACTTTTAGCTCTATAGACCAAAACCACAATTTGTACCAATAGGGCTCATTGAGATTCTGCTCTTCTGGAGCCGGTATCTAGTGGCCAGTCGATGAACTGCAGTTTAAGTCACTTCCGTATCAGCTTCAAGAGAAACTGGGTGAGGTTGCCTCTTGGAGTTTACAGACGGTACGTGATGTAAATAGCGACTGCGTTATAAAGGATGACCAGATATTTCTTTTAACTGTATTATTAATTTATGTTCACATCACTCGCTACAGAGGTGCCACACAAGTTCTTGAACCCGAGTGGCAGGATCACTACACACACTCTAACAGCGCGGTAGTTGATGTCTGCAGGGAAACTCCTCAAACCCCTTTGTTCGTAGTGTGGTCCCGATGAATCTCTGTTTGAAGGGCTGTCTGGCCTTCCCCTAACCCCTACCACCCAGCCAAACGAGAACCGAGACACCCCTTCACGTGAACGCACAAAACGGGAAAGGGAAGGGCTAAGGGGTAGAAATGGGATTGGGCCTAAGTACAGTTAACTCAAATGTGTTAGTTAGAGCAACTGCTCTGAGTTACTGAGTTACTTTTTCCAAATAAGTAGCACATTACTTATTAAGTAATTAAGTAATGCAATTGGTAAATTTTTAGGGAGAAATGCAATATTGTACTGCATTACTTTTAAAAGTAGCACTAATAAAATCTTTTGTTATACACCCGTTTCATAGTTGTGAAAGACAACATCAGTGATTTGGCCATCTATTTTCATGCTATTTGAATAAAGAGCCTCATAATGCATCAGTCAGTATCAGTGCTGTACACACAGTACGAGACGAAGGGTTTTGCATATCAGCGTATAAAGAGCTATTAAAAGGCAAGTAAAAGGGATTTTAAGAGCAGAAACTTGATATACTTCTGTGAGAGCAGCTGGAAGCCTCGAGCTTCAGTCGTCCGTGGCAGGTAAAGTCGGGTCTGATGGTATTTTTTGCATGTATACTTTGCATCTTTACAATTTAATACCGTTTCTATATTATCATTACAAAGGGTAGAGCTGACGTGAAGAAATGCTGCTGATCATGATTTCCAGTGTGATTTTTCTACGTTACCATTACAAAATAGTTGTTTAAACACACTTTGTGACTTGAATGAAGCTGGTTCATTTAGACGTCTGCATATGAAACTATTGCACATTCGGCTGCAGAAAGCTATCCAAACTGTTGTTTATTTCTTTCAGTGAACAAACCTGTGAAGACCAATGATGCTGAAGAGGATTCGGCTTGTGCTTGTGCTCGGTGAGTGTTAGTGTGGGAAACAGCTGTTAGATCAACTCACCACAACTGACTGTCCTTCTGATACCCTCAACAGGAATCCTCTCGAAGAGCTTGTGCGACCCGTATCTCTTCATTCTGATCGAAGAGCCGAAGACCTGGCTGGAGTCGCAGTCGTACTGCAGACAGGAACACCTGGACCTGGCTACGGTTCAGAGCGATGGAGACAGAGCCAAGATCAAGGAGGCGGCAGACACTGCGAACTTTGGCTCTTTCGCTTGGATTGGCTTCTACAACGGCGTCCTCACGTGGCGTTGGTCTTATCAAACTAAGGTGATGAGCTATGAAAAGTGGGAATCCTGGGAGCCGGACATGTACCGCACACACGAGGCTTGTGCATTTATAAACAAAAACGAGCGATGGGTGGACACAACCTGCCTTGAAGAAAAATACTTTTTTTGCCAAACTGGTAAGAAAAACACCTTTACTTATAATCTGGAAAGTCATTTTCGTCATAATAATCATCCTTAAACCAGCCTCAAAATCATTTTTAACTTCATTTGAAATTAACAAAACAATAGAAAATCTCAAATAATTGCAAGCTTTCCAGTGGGTTATGCTTGAAGTGATCTGGTTATCTTTTTCCAGTGAAAATATCCTTAAGATGCATTGACTTTAGAGGCAAAACTGCATTGGATATTAAGACTTGCTTTCAGAGAAAACCTCACTTCATCTCCCACGTTATGCTTGAAATCAGAAATATCTGCCAAAGCTAAAGTTTTAAAGGCCTGCATGAAATCTTCTTCTAAACTCACTTTGCATCCTCGTGGCCGAGGCGAAAAGCTCATGCAAACAAACAGCAACGTCAATCAATAGCTTGTCATTTCACATTCAGCGTGCGCTTTTATCCAAAGCACTTACAAAGGAGGCAAGCAATTTATCATGAGAGGCAATGTTAAGTTACAAATACAAGCCGGATTAGTACAAACGCTCCGACGCTTCTGGTCTAGCTCAGCCATTAGTCAGGATTCAGAGGCGTGTGAAGAACAGATGAGTATGAATGAGTTTGAGTCATACTTTATCACATTTTTCAAACAACTAACCACAAATCTGAACCCTTACAGACAAGCTCAAAATGGCAGAGAAGTTTGAGTACATCCAAACGAGCATGAAGTGGCGTGACGCTCAGCTTTACTGCAGAGCCAAGCACGTGGACCTGGCCATGATCACAGACGACACGGAGAACAAGGCCCTCGCAGACATCCTTTCTGGCAATAACGGTGGGGACGCCTGGATCGGCTTGTCCAAGAACTTGTGGCTTTGGTCAGACCAGACTAACGTGTCGTGGTCTTCGCTCCATTGGCAGTCCGGGCAGCCGGATAACATCGACGGCCAGGAGGAGTGTGCGTCTGCCGGGACTGAAGGACAGATGGCTGACGTCTCCTGCTCCACTCCATGCTTCTTCTACTGCAGAACCTGTGAGTCCCGTCCTTCTCTGAAGTGCAGATATATAGCTCTGTTTGATATATAATAATGTTGGTTTCTCCCAGCTGTGTTTAGGAAAATAAAGCTTGTCAGAGTTGCCGTGACATCCACAGGTCATCTGAACGAATCTGCAGTGATGGCGGCCATCGAAGCCAAAGTGAGATGTTGTGTATACTCTAATACTTTATCAGTATCTTCAGTACATTTTTACTTTCACATTTTCTATTTTAATTTCAAAGTGTAGATATATTTTGTGTGTATATATATATATATAGTGCCTATATTTTAGGGCTGTCAAGCGATTAACATTTTTAATCTAATTAATTACATGGTGTGCCAATTCATTATTCTATCCAATTAATCACACATCAGATTCGGCCGAGAAATTAAAATCTAAAGAAGAAAAGCATCATATAGACATTACAAAAAGTAGCTTTAGAAAGAAATATTTGATCTGGTTCAACATAAACTTTTAGGCTACAGCGGCCATGATGTTTTGCATCTGAATTGTTATTAGGCAAGGCAAGGCAAGGCAAGTTTATTTATATAGCACATTTCATACACAATGGCAATTCAAAGTGCTTTACATGGAAAATGAAATTAAAATAGTGACTTAAAAATAAAAACAGGATAATTAAAACAGTTGTAAAGAAAAATTTTTAAATAAGAAGACAATAGAAATATATAGTTGTAAAGATATTTAAAAAGAATAAAATTATAACAGTATATATAGATAAAAATAAAAATAAAATAAAATAAAAATTAAGATGATGCATAGATTAGAATAGGTGCAATCAGTGGGACGTACAGTGGCACAGTGCTCATTCAGTAAAGGCACAGCTGAACAGATGTGTTTTGTAAATATTAAGAAATATTTACAGACCAACAGTTAATATCTTCATTTTCCCCAAAAGAAAGACAGTCATACAGGTTGAAACGACAAATGTAAATAAACAGTTTTAATTTTGGGGCAAACTATCTCCAAAATATGATATAATTTTTTAAAATGAAATGATACTTTAAATAAAAAAGTAAAACTGCAAGTAGGTGGCAGTGAATGAATGATTGAGTCATTGAGTCATTAGATTGGTTCAAACAGCGGATTGAGTAAATGGCTCTCTTTATGAAAAAAAATTATTCAACATTACACGACATTACATTATTACATGAAATGATACTTTATGTACTTTATGGAATAGTTATAAAGTCTGCCCTGTGAGTTAAAAAGCTGTCCAACTAAAAGAAGGTCCTTTTTGAACCAGTTGTCAAAGAAAAGTGATTTATTCTTGTAGAGAATATCCTTATTGTTCCATAAGTAATATCTGTGTGGAGAAAAGTTATGCTTGTATATTAGGGACCATGCCAAGAGCATCTGCTTATGGAAATTAGAAAGTTTGATAGGGATCTTTGTCACATTATAGTTACAGAGTAGAAGAAAATTCAGGCCACCAACTTTAGAAAAAATATAGTTAGGGATAATATTCCAAAGTGAAGAGGGATTATTAAGGACATTTCTAAGCCAATTAATTTTAAAAGTGTTGTTTAAGGTAGTAAAATCTAAAAATCTACCCCTGTTTTAATGGATTCATCATTACTGATTTTCTAATAAAGTGGGTTTTATTTTTCCAAACAAAATTATTTAACATGCTGTCAACCTTTTTAAAGTGACTTTATCAACCTCCAAGGAGAGCGCCGCATACGTCAGTCTGGACAATCCTTCAGCTTTAGAGAGTAAGATTCTTCCTCTTATTGACAAGTCTCTCTGCAGCCACGAATTTAGTTTCTTTTGGGTTTTCAATATTAGAGGATCAACATTTAGTTTGCATCTTGTTTTTTGGTCTTTATTAATTAAAATACCTAAGTATGTAGCTTGATCTTTCACAGGGATGTTGCATATAGAGGGAAGATTACAGCCCTTAGTTGCCATTAACTCACATTTGTTAATATTTAAATAGAGACCTGAAGCTCTGGAAAAGGAATCAAGCTATTTTAAAGCTAAAGGGATTTGAGAAGCATCATTCAAGAACAAAGTGGTGTCATCCGCCAGCTGGCTAATAATAATTTCTTTATCGTCAATTGAGATACCCTGTAAATTACTACTGGAAATATGCAGAGCTAAAAATTGAGAGGCAAGCGAGAATAAACATGGAGATATAGGACAGCCTTGTCTTACTCCACGTGACAAATCGAATCTTGGTGAGGTTCCAAATTTTAATTTAATAACACTATTATTATTTCTATATAATGTTCTGATGGCTCTACAATACGAGTCTCCAAAACCAAATTTAAATATCTTGAGGTGTACAGGTTATTATAGAATTTGGAGAAAAAATAAGCCATTTCTCTCAGATTATCGAGAACATTATTTGTACTGAGACGATCAATAGAAACATTCATAGCATTGGATCTTTCCAACCTAAAAAAATAGGCAGAATTTTGCTCCCCTTCCTCCAGCCATTTTTTCCTGGATCTTTAGCTTTGGATCTGTACAGGTCATCTAATTTATTTTGTAATTTGGAATATTCAATGCTTTGGATATCTGTCAAAGGTTCCTTAAACAATAAAGCAGATAGGTGTGAAAGAACTTCATCCTCTATTAATCTATTTTGCTTTGCTATATTACTTCCAAATTTTCTTAAGAATTTTCCTAATTCATATTTTAAAAGCTCCCAGTTACGTCCATAAGCTTTTTGTGACTTGGCCCTTTCCCAGTAAGTTTGGATTTGTTCCATTATCTGTTGCTTGACCTTTACATATTTAAGGAGGGAGCTGTTTAATTTCCAGAGCAATGGTTTAGAGATATTAATTGCAATATTGTGCGATAAATGTACTAAAATATAAATGGCATTATGGTCAGTGAGTGGACTGTTGCTAATATTAATAGAGATATTATTACTACTTAATGTTTTAGAGATCAACCAATAATCAATCCTGGATTGCCTTGAGCGGTCTTTGTTACTCCAGGTGTACTGTATTACATCTGGATACATTTCTCTCCTGATGTCAACCAAGTCATATTTATCCATAAGTGCAACAAGATTTGAGTTTGAGGAAACTGCTCTCCTTGGAGGGTGCCTATCAAGCATGTTATTCATTGCTATATTAAAGTCACCACCTGAAATCAGAAAGGCAGTAGGATATATGCTTAATGCATATGAGAGTTTTTGGTCTAGCGTGTTAAATAAAGTGCAGTTTTGTGCAACAGATTTGTATCCATAGATATTGACAATAATTAATATAAATTGACTGACAACAACTACCATTAGCAAGAAGTGTCCTGAAGGATCAATAATGGTTTCAAAAATACTACCATTGAAATTAAACTTCATAATTCCTACTCCAGCTGAGTGTTCGGACCCATGTCAAGTCAAGTCAACTTTATTTATATAGCGCTTTTAACAATGCATATTGTTTCAAAGCAGCTTCACAGTGTTAAACAGAAAAATAATGCAACAGGATATATTTTGATTATCATACAGTAACAATGTGGGCTTTAGATCAAAAATTAAATCAGTAATTTGGTCTATATGGTTAATTTAGTTTAATAATTAGATTTATTTTGAAATTTATTTGAAAAATAGTTTTTGCCCAACTGAGCAAGCCAAGCCAGAGGCGACAGTGGCAAGGAAACCCAAACCCCATCAGGAGACCTAATGGAGAAAAATAAACCTTGGGAGAAACCAGGCTCAGTCGGTGCCAGTTCTCCTCTGGCCAATTAACAAACAGCGTATTATTATTATTAAAGTTATTATTTTAAAGGTCAGAGGTCATAATCGATCTGAATATTCGAAAGATCTGAGGCAACACGCCGGAGACGGGTTTATTGTGGATGATGTATCGATTAAATAATTATTAAAAATAAATAATTTAAAATATCGGAGTCATTACGCCGGAGACAGGTTTTTATTGAGGATGCCGTATTGATTAAACAATTACTAAAGTGTAATATTCGAAAGATCGGCGGCAACACGCTGGAGACGGGTTGTTTTGAGGACGACATATCGATTTAAAAAAATTATTAACTAGGACTATTCAAACAATCGGAGTCATCCCGCCTCAGTCACACTTGCGAATTAGAGATCACCTGATTATCCGACACCGATCTCTCTCCAAATTTCGACTTTTTAGATGGCTGTTTAGGAGTTTCAGGCAGGGGAACTTTAAATCCTGAGGGATTCTTAGCATCATTCTCTTTCAACGCGGATTCCAGAGATTTCTTTGCATAAGAGTGTATGGCACCTCGTGTGGGCTTATCTTCGTCCATCGCGCTAGTTGAAAGTTAGGAAAACGAAAGAACGAAAAAAGACTTACTCAGAACAATAAAGGATTAATTATTTAGTGCCCTTTTAAATATTAGTCTCAAGTCAACTATTAAATGAATGCAGAGCCTCAGCACATGGATGTTACTCAGTCGCCATCTTGGCCCGCGTTCACCCAGCCATTTGAACTAATCGTTTGAGTCCTTCATTCGATTTGTTCAACCAGCTAATTAAGGAAACGGCTCTCTTTATGAACGAGTCATTGAATTATTGACTCATTGAGTCGGTGGTGTGCACAAAGGGGGTCTTTTCGATCGCACCACAGTGCCCCCGATTTCTAACGGAAAACAGAACGTAACGTGAAAACGGAATGTGATTTCTATCCGAGGGGAACCCCTCCCGAACGCAATGATCCCCTCGCAAAAACGCGATCGGTACTGACCCTGACCGCGGAGGTCTGTGCATGCTACTGCATTGACTCATTGACTCATCAGATTTGTTCAAACGGCTGATTAAGTAAACGGACACACAGCACAACAGATCTGCTCTGGCTTTAATGTTTCCTGTAAGTGCAGTATATTCACTGATCACTGAACTCCCGTCTCCAGGTGAATCACATGCTCTCGGAGCAGAACATGGATGCCGGATCCAGCGTAACATGGCGGGTCCAGCCCGATGGGAAGATCTTCCACATGGAAGAAAATAACACACAACACAAGACGACAGAATGTGAAGAGAGAGAGGAACGCTAGAAAAGAACAATCACTTCTACAAACATTTGTGAATCTTTAGAGGTTCATATAATAAATCAGATTAACAACCTTTAGTCCCATTTAATGCTTCACATATTGCACAAACAATAAGAACTTACAAATAAAATCAAATGCATTTCATGTTCCTGAACTCTTTCTTTCTCAGCATTTAATTGAAAACTGGAATATATTTAGTGCTTACGCTTGCAATGTATTTCTGTGATGTCTTTTAATGTAATTTAGTGTTTCATTATTTGTGAAACTGGATTAGCAATAGACTGTGTTTTCATCAGGTCATTCAGCAGAAGTGTCCTCTGTGCAACTGCTCTGTGAAATATACACATTATTATACACATATCAAAATGTAACTATATTATTGGTCAGCTCTAACCTGTAAATGTGACAATAAGGCATGAAGATACTATAAACATTAACATCATGATTGTCTTTAAAGCTGCTTTGAAACAACGTGCTAAAAACATCTGACGTGACAATTTTGTATTAATTAGTAAAAGTGCAGAGTTTTCTCTAGATGTGTCTGAGAACGGCCCGTTACACACACACACACACACACACACACACACACACACACATGTTGTGTTTCCATGTTTTATGGGGACATTCCATAGGCGTAGTGCATTTTATACTGTACAAACCGTATTTTCTATCCCCCTACACTGCCCCTGCCCCTAAACCTACCCATAACACACACACACACACACACACACACACACACACACACACACACACACACACACACACACACACACACACACACACACACATGTTGTGTTTCCATGTTTTATGGGGACATTCCATAGGCGTAATGCATTTTATACTGTACAAACTGTATTTTCTATCCCCCTACACTGCCCCTGCCCCTAAACCTACCCATCACACACACACACACACACACACACACACACACACACACACACACACACACACACTACCCATCACAGGAGACATGCTGCATTTTTACTTTTTCAAAAAACATCACTTAGTGTGATTTATAAGATGTTTTCCTCATGGGGACCAAAAAAATGTCCCCACAAGGACAAAAATTTGGATATTGCCATCTTTGTGGGGACATTTTGTCCCCATACCGTAGGGATTACCAGTCCACACACACACACACACACTCTGATTATTAGCAGGGCTGGGTATTGACACTCACTAGTGCTCCGGCTGCTCATGTGTGTGGGAAACGTCCAGGATGGAGGGGAGGATGAAGTTCACCATGGCCATGTCAACAGCAGCCCAGTGTAGAGGTCCATCTCACGGATGAGTTGACACAGCACTTTCTGGGGGAAAAAAAGAAGAGTGTGAATAGACTTGTAACCCCTATGTGAAAAAATTAAAGTTTGTATGAACTGAATTACCATTAATTGTGTCTCAGTATTACTGTCGATTACACAGAGATCTGAACGACACCTGTGTGTGTGTGTGTGTGTGTGTGTGTGTGTGTGTGTGTGTGTGTGTGTGTGTGTGTGTGTGTGTGTGTGTGTGTGTGTGTGTGTGTGTGTGTGTGTGAAGAGAGAGATAGAAGAGAGAGAGACTTTTTCCACAGTAAGCTGATGAGCAATGAATGGGTATACGCAGTGTATGTAAATCTCTGTTGATGGGCCATATGGACCGCATGCAGCCTATTCACAAACATCTGTACATTAGGCATAATGCAGTATTTTAGCATGATAAGCACTGTAATAGCGAACATTTATATAAAGACACATAATAGGCTATAATACATAACTATAGGCATCTTTCACTTTTGCATATGGAAAATCACCAAGATGTTAGCAGCAGATCCTTTAAGTCCTTTTAGTTGCGAGGTGGGGCCTCTATGGATCTGACTTGTTTGTTCAGCACATCCCACAGATGCTCGATTGGATTGAGATCTGGGGAATTTGGGGGACAAGTCAACGCCTCAAACTCGTTTTTGTGCTCCTCAAACCTTTCCTGAAGCATTTGTGCTTTGTGTCAGGAGCATTATCCTGCTGGAAGAGCCACAGCCACCAGGGAATACCGTTTCCATGAAAGGCTGTACATGGTCTCAGCAATGCTTAGGTAGGTGGGACGTGTCAAAGGAACATCCACATGGATGGCAGGACCCAAGGTTTCCCAGCAGAACATTGCCCAAAGCATCACCTCCGCCGGCTCGCCTTCTTCCCATAGTGCATCCTGGGGCCATGTGTTCCCCAGGTAAGCCACACACACACACCCGGCCATCCACGTGATGTAAAAGAACACGGGATCATCAGACCAGGCCACCTTCTTCCATTGCTCCGTGGTCCAGTTCTGATGCTCACGGGCCACTGTTGGTGCTTTCGGCGGGGTCAGGGGTCAGCATGGGCACCCTGACTGGTCAGCGCCTATGCCGCCCCATACGCAACAAACTGCGATGCTCTGTGTATTCTGAGCCCTTTCTATCAGAACCAGCATTAACTTCTTGAGCAGTTTGAGCTCCAGTAGCTCGTCTGTTTGATCGGACCACACGGGCCAGCCTTCGCTCCACACGTGCATCAATGAGCCTGGGCCGCCATGACCCGGTGGCCGGTTCTCCACTGTTCCTTCCTTGGAGCACTTTTGATAGATCCTGACCACTGCAGACCGGGAACACCCCACAAGAGCTGCAGTTTTGGAGATGCTCTGACCCAGTCGTCTAGCCATCACAATCTGGCCCTTGTCAAACTCACTCAAATCCTTACGCTTGCCCATTTTTCCTGCTTCTAACACATCAACTCTGAGGACAAAATGTTCAGTTGCTGCCTAATATATCCCACCCACTAACAGGAGCCGTGAGGAAGAGATCACCAGTGCTGCTCACTTCATCTGTATATATATATATATATATATATATATATATATATATATATATATATGTGTGTGTGTGTGTGTGTGTGTGTGTGTGTGTCTGTAGATTTCAAAGCATATTTTTAAAGGCTGTTTTCTCAAAATGAGCTTTTTTCTCCACTTCAACCGTACTTGCATACACCAACATTCACAGTTCTATTTTTTATTGAGGGGTTTTGTTCGTATATAATTTAACATTTATAACATAACATATAACATAATATAAATTTTAATAACTTTTTTCTGGCTGTTGGCAGTATTTTCTGATTTATGGGTGGTCCTCTCTGTAAAAACCTTTAACTCTGATGTGTCAACAAAATCAAACAAGAATTTTGAACCTGGCTTTATCCAATGTTCAGATTTATGCTCTGTAAATGTATGCAAATTACTGCATATATTAATATGCATTAATTTGCATACATTTACAGAGAATAAATACTGCCTAATTTGCTTATTTAAACGTAATATTTTATAAAACGAATAATATAAAAAATATTATATAATCAACTGGGGAAGTATAGCCTATTGCCTTACACTTTCTGAAACGATGTATACACATCTTGAGTTTAGTTTTTACTCACACAACATTTGGCTCAACAGAGGGTAAGATTTCAGCAAAAACCGTTTGTGTCAAACTAGTGGAGGATGTGTTCAAAGATTCCAGTAAATGTGACCATGTCCCATCATTAGTTCCTGAGAATGAGTTCTGCTTTAAGTGTGTACGAATGACAGCTAGCGACTGAAACGGGTACTGCAGTACAAATTCAAAATACTGTAGAGAGCTGTTTCCCCAGCCCCTCCCCTCCGGCTGGCAACCTCAGGGGGGGGATACTGTTGGGTAAACTGGCCATGTGCGATGGATTAGGCTTAGGAACAGACATTCCCACATGGAACGCACATTTAAAAGTAAGATAACTGGCTGTAGCATCATTTTCCAAAGAGACGAGCATGTGAACTGAGTATGTTTATGCTTTAGTGCAGTCAAAAACTTGCATACAGCACCTTTAAGAAGTGACGCTCCCTGACACAGCGTTTCTCTTTCCTCCATCATTCACAGGAAACCATCCCGTGTGGGATTTACTTTGAGCCCATTTTCACTCAGAAATTACTAATACAGTTCATAAATGATTGAGAAGAAACCACAGGTAGCACATTTAAAAAAAGGGCAATTTTGAAGTATTTTCTTGTAAAACTCAGTCATGTTTTACAGCGTATCAGAATGAGCCACCTGTGATTTTGCATAGTGGGCAGATTGAGGTGCCAGCCTCTCATCATTAGACACATGTGTTCATTAGGCTGTGTGTTTTACATGGAGGGCCGATGAGGTGTGCACAGCGTCAAGCCAACCCGCCTAACACATTTATTCACTTCAGACGTCTGGCGATTATTCAGAAGCATTCAGCTCACGATTATTTACAGCCGTCTGAGGTTTACTTAGAAAAAACTGTAAGAAACAAACTGTACTGAGTTAACATGTGTTGGAGATGAACATAAAAATACCACATAATAATAAACTGAGTAACAAAAATGACACTTTTTGAAAAAAGTTCAGCCCTGTGTTTGGAAGCGCTCCAGTTAGCTGAAGGAAACGAGCTGGTTTAAATCATCATGACAGTAAAGGTGACATGAGGACAGCTGGAGTTTGCATGCTGTTAACAAGAATATTAAAGCTTGGGAAGACTCATAAAACCACCAGAGGACAAAAGAGGAGGAGAAGATCACACAGGTTTGTGCTTTTAACAACATATCGGACAATAATCAGTAGGGCTTCATGCGTTTATGCTGATATTGAGAATATGTTGTCTTATTGTTTCAGATAATGGAGCACAAACTCTTTACACTGCTCGTTTTAATTGGTAGGTTCCCTTCAGTGTGTGTGTTTCTACAGGAATATATTAGAATGTTTTACTTCACTGAGAGTTCGAAATGATTGTTTTAAAACATTTGGCAACACTTTATGATAACTCGCGCTAGGAGTCGCTAGGCAAGCTTTAGTAAACAGTAATTCATCATTCATAAAGCATAGGCGTTAGTAAGCAGTTCATAAATACATAAGCATCTATAATGTATTTAATAATTGTATTTTTATACTTCAATCAAGATCAATTTAATTTCTAAATTAAGTGTTAGCAGTTATTTAGGAGTTGACCGATATAAAGAATGAAACGTGAGGCTTGTGTGTTTTCTGGAGGTGTGCAGGAAGGGTTATGTTCTGTGACATTACAGAGGTTTATTTTCATCTTATACAGTGTATCTTTAAATAAGTATTTCTATTTTCTGAATAGATCACTCTGTGTTGTGTTTGTTTCCTTTTTCTGCCGTTAAATCTCTGCTATAAAAGCATTACGAGGCGTAAAGCAGCAGAATCTGATAGATCAGGGATAGAGCTGAGCAAGCCAGGAGACAGGGCTCTTTCTTAATGAGCAACTCTTAAATTACTGCTCTGTAAATAATGTAATACTTAACATAGAAACAATTAATTTATCATTAATAAAGTTTCAGAATACACATTTTAAACACATTATAAATCAATAATAAAGCAGTTATTGCTGTATTTATAAAATGCTTATTAATGATTTATAAATGATGAATTGACTATTTCCTAATACTTAACAAATGCTGCCCCTTCTCTGCCAAATTTTTGAACATTTGGTCATGTTTTTATTCATTTATTATTATTATAATTTTTTAAATAACGCATAGGCCTAAGTAGAAATGATCAAAAACAAATCTCCAGCTGAACAACACAGCGTGTTGTTTTTGATTCAATGTATTTTAAGGAATCAAATGAATGGATTGAACACATTAAGACAGTGACTTGCTGCCATCTGCGGTCTGTTTGAGTTTCAAATTAAACGTATTAAACATATCACTTCATTGATTCCATCATGCCATATTTTTTGATTAACGTGACGTTCATACATTTAATAAGATTGCCCCTGCACATGAGTTTATGGAAGCAGGCTAAAGACTACCACCGCTTAATAGAAAGAAATGGTCTGGTCTGAAATGCATTGATCAGTATGCTTGCGTGGACTTCACTGTAGCCTATATGTGCGCTGCTTCCTTTCCGTGAGTTCTGACCGCTAATGGAAAACATCAAGCGCTTCCATTTCAGAGTCCCTGTATCAGATCTGATGAAGAGAGGGGGAATCCAAGATGGCGGAGTGAGCGGTGGCTTTTATGCAGGCTCTGATAATATAGTTTCTTAACGTCCTAGAATAAATACTTCCGGCTTAGAAACCTACCAGCAGTGAAGAAGTTGCATCTTTTATTAATAAGAGATTGGTTTGGATACACTATCCAGAAACTTACAATCTGTTTCTTCAATTATAAACTCAATGGCTAACCAGGAAGAAATTGGGCTAGCTGACCATGGCCGCTCTTGTGGAGGCATGTGATGAAGAAGAAATTGAGGCCATGATGGAAGAAACTGTCAAAGTAAGATATGAACACACACCACTGCCCAGTCCTAACCCCAAGAAAGCAAGAAGGAAGTCGAAAGACACAAATGAACAAGCAGACTAAATCACAAACAAATATTTGATGCAATTCAAACCCTGATTAAGAGATTCAAAGGCTAAAAGTTAAGGGAAAAAATATGGAGGAAAATGCACAAGCAGTTAAAGAAAATGAAAGAGGAATTAAAAGATTTGAGGAAGGAGAACAGTTCACTGAAACAACAGTGTTTGGAGAAAGCCAGATACAAAAGAAGATGGGATCTCAGGCTAATTGGGCTCCCAGAAAAAGAAGACACAAGAGAAGTAGTGATTGGAATCTTCACCCGAGTAATTCCACTGTCAGTCGAGAAGCTGCGGCGGTCGTAGACACAGTGCATCGCTTACGGAAAAAGAACGACGTCGCTACTAACAGGTTACCCAGGCCGATGATGCGGACTGTTCACGATGAAGTATGGAAAAAGAGAGGCAAGAGTGTGTAATAAAGAGGAACATCCAGTTCATGGAAGACTTTTCAAAGGAAGATCGCGAAGCTCGTGCTAAGCTGTGGCCTAAAGTGCTAAAAAGCCAGAAAAAAGGGGAAAAGAGCGTTCCTAAAAGAAGGATATGCTCTTATTGATGGACTGATAATTGACCCATATCTAATAATACAGGAAGGCAAAATCCAGGCATTCAAGATGTTTCCACTTTATTCGATGGATAAAATCTAAGAACAATGCTGAAGAAAAGGTTGTAAACTACAGTTGATTGAAACAAGTTGGTAAGATTATTGGGTTCTTAAGGACAACACGTTCACTCCTGCATAGCAGAATGTAGTTGAGTTCATATTGTAAGTACGTAATCTATGTCAATTTCCTTCTTTCTTTGAATGTTTGGGGGTTAAAAAATTGTGTTAAGCGTAAAGCTATTTTTTTTTTGTTGCAAGGAACAAAAAGAAAATTGCGTTTTCTTACAAGAGACTCATTCTGTTTTGAATGATGAACATTTTTGCACATGGATCTTCACACTCGGCTGGAGTGATGTTATTAATTCGAAGGCTCTATAATTGTTCACGAAGGAGATACAGAAGGTCATTGGTTAATGGTAGCTATGGAAATAAACAACATTTGTTATATACTATTATGTCTTTATGGTTATAATAACAAAGTGGCTAATAGAGAAATGTTTGAGAAATTTGGTAATCTGGTTAAAGATTGGAAAATTATTTATAAGTCAGAAAATGTGATAATGGGGGGAGATATAATTATATAGCCCCTTAGATCGGAAACCCCAAAAAGTGCACATTCTGTGTATAATGATACAATTTTGAATTTGTGTACAACAACAAATGGTTGATTATTGGAGGGTATCTAACCCAAATAGCATTCAATATACATGGTTTAACCCATCAGGAAATGGTCAATGCTCAAGACTAGACTATTGGCTTATTTCTAGTCAATTATGTAATGATGTCTCAGAATGTGTAATTTCGGCTTCTCCACTTACGGATCACTGTATGGTTACTTTGTCCTTAACAACTTCTAAAAAACCTCAAAACTCTCCTAATATTTGGAAATTCAATAATGATTTGTTAAAAAATGATAGCTTTTGTCAACAGGTGATGACTCTTATTGAGGAGATTAAGAAGCTATGTCTGGCATGAATAAATGGGAATGGTTTAAATTTAAGGTAAAACAGATAGCCATTGATACAGGGAAAATCTTATCAGTGAGGAGAAAAAATAAACAAAAGAAACTGATTGGGGAAATCAATGTACTGGCAGTTAATACGCAAGTATCACCAGAAAACACAGCAAAGCTACAAGCATTGCAATCTCAATTAGATGAGTTGTTCTCAGAAAAAGCAAACGGAGCTTATATATGTTCAAGGGCCCGGTGGATTGAAAAGGGAGAAAAAAAGTTCATCATATTTTTTCGGCCTTGAAAAACAAAGACAAAGAAAGAAAGAAAGAAAAAAAGCTTGAGATCAATGATGTTATGATTGAAGATCAAAATGAAATTCAGAAGGAAATTTGGCTATTCTATAATAACCTTTATAAATCAAAATTTAAAAAGGCAGATTCTGATTTCTTTTTTGAAAATATTAAAGATAATTTTCAAAAACCAAATGAAGAAGGCAGATACTTTATTGATGATGAATTGACTTTAGCAGAAATTGAAAATGGCAAGTCACCAGGGATTGACGATTTAACAACAGAATTTTCAAAGCCTTTTTGGGAGGATATAAGAAAATTATTATATAATGCATTTTTGGAATGCATTCAGAAAGGAAGTCTATCCCCTACAATGAAAACAGGATCAATAACCTCGCTGCCTAAACCAAAGAAACAACTGATGTCATTAGATAATTGGAGACCAATAACTCTACTATGTACTGATTATAAGCTACTTGCCTTGGTGTATGCTAATCGCTTAAAACTTGTACTAGGAAAACTTGTAGAGGAATTTCAGTCAGCATTCATAAAGGGTAGATATATCCAAAATCATATTTGACTAATCCTGGATATGATTGATTATAATTCAATGATACAATCAGATAGCCTTATTTTATTTATAGATTTCTTTAAAGCTTTTGATACCATGGAACATGAATTTATATTTACAACACTTAAAAGGTTTGGTTTTGGAGAAAGGTTTTGCAAAGTTATTAAAATGTTATATCCTAAATTGTTTATACTGTGCACTCAAATGCTAGCTGACTTAATTATCAACCATCCTCATTTAAAAGGTATAACCATTTTTGATTACGAATATCGAATTAGTCAATTTGCTGATGACACAGTAATTTTTCTAAAAGACAAATCAATAATGGAGAAAGCCATAAAAATTATCTCTATTTTTTCAAAAGCATCGGGCCTTTGTTTAAATTAAAAAAAATGTGAACTGTTACCTATATATTCGTGAGATGAACTATATTCAAATATATTTCAAAATAAATCTAATTATTAAACTAAATTAACCATATAGACCAAATTACTGATCTAATTACTGATCTAAAGCCCACATTGTTACTGTATGATAATCGAAATATATTCTGTTGCATTATTTTTCTGTTTAACACTGTGAAGCTGCTTTGAAACAATCTGCATTGTTAAAAGCTCTATATAAATAAAGTTGACTTGACTTGACATGAAGATAATATAAAATACATTCCGGTTATATCTGAAGTAAAATATTTAAGTATAATAATATCTAAAGAGTCACGTAAAAGCGAACTAATAAATATAGAAGAGAGAATAAATAGTGTGAAAAAATGCCAATCACTGGCTTATGAGAGATCTGTCTATAATGTGCAGAAACCTTTTGACCAAAGCAGAAGGCATTTCTAAACTTACCCATCATATTCTCTTTATATTTCTCCTCAACTGATTAAAATGGTTAACTCTGTATTATTGGAAAAACAAAACCCATAATATTAAAAAAACCAAGATGATTAAAGATTATGAAAATGGAGGTCTGAAAGCCACTGAATTTGAATCAATGATTGAAGTACTCAAACTGAATTGAATAAAATCGGATTTATCACAGCCTAATTCAATGTGGTTTCATATGCCAAAAATTCATATTCAAGAGAGTTGGAGGATTGGATTTTTTAATGAAATGTGATTTTGAGATTTCTAAATTGCCTATTAAGCTTTCAAATTTCCACAAGCAGATATTGCACTACTGGAAAATGACATTCCCCCACAATGTCACACCTCACGGTTCCACCCTGTGGAATAATAGGAGCATTACAGTAAATAGGAAGACATTATTTAAATTAGAGTGGTTTGAGAAAAAAGTTTTATATGTTGTTGATTTAATGAAGATGGTCAATTTACTCTATATAAGTCATTCATGGAGAAATTTGCGATACAATTTTCTTTTAGAGAATTGAATTGTGTGTGTAAAGCAATCCCTCTTTCATTAAAACAACTAATACAAAATACTCTTACATATTCAAATGTTATTGTTAAATTGCCTGGGTTGAAAATCAGAGAAGTATACATTGGGGACAGAAAGTGTAACAACAAAATAATAGGAAATGCACTAAAATGTAAATTATATTATGATTTTAACACACCAGTAAAAGTAAAAAAATAATTGTAAAAATAAGTACTGTTATTATCTTAAATGGCCAATTATCCCTAAAATTAAGGATTTTCAATTTAGAATCATCAATAATGTGTATCCTGCTGCTGAAACTTTAGGGAAAAGATTCCGCTGTGAAGTAGATGTTGTGGATTCTGTTCAGTAGAGCCGGAAACCATTGAACATTATTTTTTTTTATGGTCCGGTCACATTGAAGTTCTGGCAGGATATTAAGAGCTGGTTAAATATGGGTGCTAATAATCCTTCTAAATTATTAAATTATACTAAAAATTTATTTCAGGTTTTAATTTATGTAGATGGTCTCTCAAAAAAAGATGTCATTGATGTTAAATGTTATTGTTACGATGGGTAAATATCACATACATAAAAGCAAGTGGAGTAACAGCAAACCCTCTTTAGCTTGTTTTAAAAAATGAATGTAAAAATTATTTAGCATCCATAACATACTTATCCAAAGATAACCAATTCCTTGGTGAATTTTATGAAGTCATATATGAGTCCCTTTCCTTCTAAGATTGTGTAAATGCTTTTCTCCTCTTTGCAAATACCCCACCTTAAGTGTTTAAAGATGTATTGTTTGTTTTTGTTTTTTCATTGTTGTTGTGGTTTGATGCACTAAACATGCAGTATTTGGTCTGTTTTTTACACATGTTGTTTGTTTTTTACACCTATGTAAGCATAGGCTTATATGCACAGATGTGTAGAAAGAAGTGTATTTATATAACGAGGCATTTGTGTATATTTTCATATGCATATTATTGTTCCCTGTTTAAGTTTGTAAATTTGATATTTTAATATGTTTTTTTTTTTTTTAAAGATCTGATGAAGATGTTGTCCATGTTTCTTAGCCTAGGACATTTTACAACACAGTAGGCTACAGTTTTATGACTTAACCCGTGATATAAGATTTTGGCCATATACCTGTCCAAGTCCTTCATTACAGACAGTATTAACGTCAGTAGGCTATACTCACCACAAGGTGTCACTGTGGCCTCAGCGCTTCGCCCTCGCCTACTCTGAGCTCGATTGCTATGTCTGTGGTAAACCCCGCCCCTTATCATTACCCTACGCTAGAAATAAATAAATGCATAAATAAATATAGAAATAAATAAATGTAGAAAGGAAAACATGTGGAAATAAAAAACAGAAATGAAGAAATAAATGAATAAATAATTATTTATTTTCGTTTTGTTTTTTGTTTTTCTATGTATATTTATTTATGTATTTATTTATTTTTAATATTGGCAGCTTTGACATTCCACACAATATCATAAAGTGTTACCAAACATTTACTCTTGGTTATGCGAACGTTACATTTGATCATTCTTCTAACATTATGGGAATGTTACTTTTGAATGTTCCCTGAACGCTGTAACATTTCACAAGAGTTAGACGGATGTTTCAGAAACAGGATGTTCCATGAATGATGTATAAATAATGTTTGTGTGTTCATGTTCTGAGAACATTCACTGTTAGAAATTACCAGCATTTCACAATAATTAACAGTATTATTTTACAGTAACTTGTTGTAATTAAGTTTCCCTGTAATATCCCAATGAATACCTGTAAAAACTACAGTATCCTTGGATTTTACAGCATTTAACTCTTATTTTACAGTAATATCTTGCAATCTAAAACCTGCTGTTATATCACAACAAGGTCTGTAATATCACAGCAACACAGTGAAATAAATTAAGGATTTCACAGCATTAAACAGTATTATTACAGTGAAATATTGTATTGAAATATGCCCTGGGAAGTCACATGACATAACCGAACTGTTTTGAACTGAAGGCGCCATCCGTGTCCCTCTTCTCTTCCGGGCTGAATGGATAAGGTGAGCAGCATGCATGTTTGCAGCACTTACACCCATGCTATTTTAATATAATTATAATATCTGCTTTCAATTAAACGTTTCAATTAACACAGTTCACATTTTGTTCGCATGAGCCTAACTGTTGAAAGTTCTCTCACAGCATTTGCTAATAGTTAGTAATGACGAGAGTTTCGCTACAATTTTTCATGTCACTATCACCGCTTAGACAAATCTGGTGTCTGTACAGTTTATAAAACCAATGATGGGGACAAACATTACTATTTATGCGTGCACATTTCTGTAATGAGTCAAGGTCATCGATTAGCAGAGCTAACCGCGTTAGCTGTTTAACTTTAATAACTTTGTGATTCAAACGGTCCATGAATTATTTTATTTTTCTCCAGCGAATATCCTAGTTACAACAATTCACATTTTGTTAGCAAGTGCCCGGAATAGTTGAAAGTTCTCTCACAGCATTTGCTAATAGTAGCAATGTTTGTAATGAGAGAGTTTCGCTATAATTTTGCATGTCACTATCACTGATTAAACAAATCTGGTGTTTGTAAAGTTTATAAAACCAATGATAGGACAACCATTACTATTTATGTGTTCACATTTCTGTAATTAGTCAAGATTATCATAGATTAGCAGGGCTAACCGTTAGCTGTTTAACTTTAATAACTTGATTCAAACGGTCCATGAGAAAATATTTTTCCAGCGGATATCCTAGTTACAACATGGCTAAGTTAACTGGAGTAAGTTAGTCTCATGTCATGTTCAACAAAGGGAGGGTTTTAACACTAGGGTTCCCACTTAATAATTGTAAAAGTTGTAAATGCACTTTACATTGAGTGAGCAATCTTAAAGGAAAAAAACACTATATATATACTATATCATTTTTGACATAGGGCTAAAATTAAATTACAATGATCAATGATCATGATCTGCATTCAAACTGAAATTCTAATTGTTGGTTGCCTTTGTGTAATTTCTCCCTTTTCTTTCCTTTTCTTTTCTTTCCAGGTCATCAGAGGGCGAGGCTAACCATCCTGTTCAGTGTCAGGCAGACTAACTATCCTGTTCAGTGTCAGGCTAAGAGTGAGGAGAAATAGATTAGGTAGGTGACTAGTTAACATGCACCACAATGTTCAACTGTAAATTTGTTGGCTGTGAGCATGTATCTAAGAATGTGTGTAACTATGTTCAGCACACAAAACTGCATAGCAATGCCCCAATCATCACTACAAGTGTGGGGTGCCTGACTGCTCACGGAAGTACAGAAAACACACGGGACTGCAAATTCATATGTATAGGCAGCATAGGTCCTACCTGCAGGCTGCTGGGCCTATACTGCCTGGCACATCAGCTCTACCACCTGACACATCAGCTCTACCACCTGACACACCCTTGAAATGTCTGCTTGAGGCTTGTGCATTTAAGTGTGACACTTTGCCCTCTCTTATTAAGCATTTGAAGACGCACATAAGGGAAGGAATGGTAACTAGATGTCCATTTAGAGGTTGTGATCGCTCACTCACGTGATGACTTTTGCTTCACATATTTCCAGAAAACATAGGTGTGCAGAGGATTCAGTTTTAGATAACCTTGTTTTAGACAAGTCTATTGCTCCTGAGCCCTTGCCAGGACCCAGTCAGTCATATTCTGAGGCTGCCGAGGAACATAATGAACCACAAATGCCATTAGCTGTCATTTAAAACCTATTTTTACAGAACCTTACACTTTTCTACCTGAAATTGCAATCTAAGCTACTCTTACCAGCAAGCACCATTCAAACCATTATTGATGGCTTTCAAAGTGCTCATGAACTTGGCCTGTCCAATTCCCTAAACATTCTGAGTGAGAAACTAAAAGAACTCAGAATCCCTCAGGCCACTGTAAGCAGCATCATTGAGGAAATGAACAGAGATGATCTACTCACTCTCTATAACAGGGGAATGCTTAGTACAGATGCAAAGAGGAAGGCTGCTTTTAAAGAGTGTTTTAACTATGTTCATCCCATTCCTTTGCTCTTGGGCAATGATGAAAATGACAAAGAATGTTTTGCTCAGTATGTTCCTATACATGAGACATTGGTGACACTTTTCAAAAATGAGTCTCTACGCGAACAGTATACCATGACACGTTTGCAGCCATCTACTGATGCTGTCTATCAAGATGTCAAGGATGGAGAAGGCTTTCAAAGTAATCCAATGTTGAAAGCTGACCCTTCTTCATTTGGTTTAATACTGTACCAAGATGCCTTTGAGGTTGTCAACCCCCTGGGCTCAGGGAAAAAAAAGCACAAGGTTTTAGCAGTTTACCTAACTCTGACTGACATCTTGCCTCACAATAGATCTTCTATTGATCAGATGCAACTTGTTCTCTTATGTAGGAACAGGACTTTAAGTATTTTGGGGTAAATAAAGTTTTTGCTCCCCTGATTGAGGACCTCAAAATTCTGGAGCAGAGAGGTGTAGTCACATCTGATGGCATTGTACTAAAGGGCTCTTTGGTTGCCATTGCAGGAGACAACCTGGGATCCCATTCTATTGGGGATTCTTGGAGAACTTCAGTCGGTCTACTTATTTTTGTCGTTACTGTGAGGTGTGTAGAGATGATTTCCTGACTAATCCTATATCGTGTGGTACCAAAAGAACAGCACAATCATACGCAAGTAATTTGCAAGAGCAGGAAACTACTGCCACTGACTCTGTATGTGGCATCAAGTTTGACTCTCCTTTCAATCAGCTTTCACATTTCCATGTTTGCCAGCCCGGCCTACCACCATGTCTAGGCCATGACTTATTTGAGGGAGTCATAGCTTATGACCTTCCTTTATATATTCGTCATTTAGTTGAGGATAATCATTTTACATACCTGCAGTTAAACAGGTGCAAGACCCAGTTCAGATATGAAGTTAACGATGGTAAGGACAAACCAGCAGACCTCTCTCCCAGCAGCGACAAGCTCAGTGGGCATGCAGTTCAGAACTGGTGTTTGCTAAGACTTCTCCCACTCATGGTGGGTGACAGGATTAAAGATCCCTGTGAAAATGAGGTGTGGCAAATAATTTTGCAGCTGAGGGAGATTGTTGAGCTCATCTGTGCACCGGTCATTACAGAGGGTCAGGTTGCGTATCTTAATGTCCTCATAGAGGAGTACATAGACAACAGGACAAGGCTTTTCCCCAATGTCCCCCTCAGACCAAAGCACCATTATCTGTGCCACTATCCATCTCTCATCATTCACTTTGGCCCACTTATTCGCCTATGGACACTCCGATTTGAGAGCAAGCATACATTTTTTAAACAGTGTGCCAGAAAATTGCACAATTTTAAGAATTTGTGCAAAACTCTAGCAGAGAGGCACCAACTTCTACAAGCGTACTTGAGTGCAGGAAACTTGTTCCCTCCACTTGTACAAGCAGAAAAGGGGACTGATTTTCATGTTGACGATTACAATGACAGGATCAGGGCATCTGTAGCCAGTTGTCCATTCCAGTTACAGTCGGCAGTGGCTTGTAACTATGTTACAGTCAAAGGCACAGATTACAGAAGGGGGATGTACATTTTACTAGAGAACAGTGATGAAGGGCTTCTTATGGGGAAGATTATGCTAGTTATTGTTGTTCATAATTCAGTCTATTTTGTCTCAGAGAAACATACTTTTGTAAAGTTATGTGACACAGGTGTGTACTGTGACCTAGGAGTGGCCCAAGACAATTATGTGTGCATTAAGCAGGAAGATCTACTGGACTACTATCCTCTTTCAGCATACAATGTGTATGATCAGTCCCTTATTGCTCTCCACCATTCTTTTCCAGAGGCAGTATGAGCAGGGAGGAAAGTGAGGATACAGGATACGTGAGGAGAGACGTGAGTTGTAGAGCAGGCTATGTAGTCATAGCAAATAGGTTTTTTTTGTTTTTTTGGTAGCCTTGAATAAAGTTGATTTTGTCATTAATCTGCTTTGTTGTTTGAACAGGCTATAGTAGGAAATATGCATACAGTGTAGGGATGGTAAAAATGAGAAATCACATTGTTTCATGATTCACTACTTAATGAAACTAGGCCAAGGAAGCAGTGTGGTCATACTTGCCTGATCTCCCTGATGAGCTTCTTACCACCATGCTGGATGAGCTTGGGGTCGAGTCTATTGAAGATCTGACGTTGGTGGAGGAGAGGGATCTAGTGAAATACCTCAAACCTATCCAAAGTCGGAAGTTAATGAAGGGCATCAAGGATGGTAAATTCATCTGTTCACCCATTACACTTTTCACTCTTTCATGTCACTGAACTAAGGCTCTAGAACATTTGCACAACAGGTAGACAATATACTTTGTATGTCGTCCCAAGCTCACACATTGGTTACCTGTCAAATTCTTATGTGTGTGACATTTGTTTAGTGTGATGTAATGGGTTGGGGAAATGTATAATAGGCATAAAAAATAATAGTTGGAATTACAAACTAATCAAAACTGGGCTGTTTTTCACTGCTATTGTTTTCACATCTGGAAATACATAGAAGTGAATGCAGCTGATCCTTATTACTTGCAAGCTTCCAAACTTAATAACAATAGCAGTGAAAAACAATCATATGATGAGTTTGTAATTCCAATAGTGTATTAGCCTGTTATTTTAAATATTGTTTTTTAAGTGGCATTATCAGAGCAATCTTTTAACATGAGTCAATGGAAACTTTGGCGTTCTCCCAACCCATTATGTCACATTCGAACAAATGGAACTCGCGTGAATAAATTTGAATTGCTTCATCCAATAGTGCTGACAGGAAACCAATATGTGAGCTTCCTCCAGGAAGTACTGGAGCAGGACTACAGCTAAGCACACAGTCTATTGACCCATTGCCCTACATCTTGCCCTATCTTAATTAATAAATTGGTTTTGTGCCTTCTAGGACTTGTTACTCTTAATATGGAGTTGGTCTCTGCTCCTGATCCAAGTGCTCCAAGTTCCCCAACTCCATGTTCTCCAAACACAACATTCCAGCCTCCAAATCAACTGTTGCCCAGTCCTCCAAGCACTGCCCCAAGCACGTCAAATGCTTCACAGCCTGGCGTACCATGGCATGTTGACTTTCGTCTCAACTGGGACCAGGTGTCATCAGCCATTCGACTTAGAGTGGAAAAAGAAGAAAGACCATTGCCAGACGAGAGAAAGGCCTTCGTGGTCGTGCTCGTGGACCAAATGATGCAGCACGACCGCAACCCAACCAGAGCCATGTGCCATAGCATTGTGAGAAACATTGTCAGGTAGGGATGGGACTATTATCAATATTAGCTGTCAGTTAATCCCCACCCCCTTCAACTGTTTGTAACTTTCACTGATTCATTCCCTGCACCTGTGATGTAACACCTATGCACCTATATTGTATACATGGTTTAAACAGCTAGTATATTCAAGAAAACCATACTAATTTGCATGTTTGTTTTTTTTGGTCTTGTTCAGCCTCATGTTTTTTTTAAGCTTGGTTCTTTCCTTTAAGTAATCCTTACATTAGCTGTACGCTTCTGTCGTAAGTGCCACAATGGTGACAAAATTTCTAATTATCCCAACGACATTTTCAGGAGCCATCCAAAATCATTTGGCGACATTGGCAAGCATGGTGATACTGTGGGAGATGGATGTCACTCTCTTCTGCAACAAGTAAAAACGAGAGTGGAGTACAAAAATAGGAATAATACTCTTGCTGAACGCCGCAGAGAAAGAAGACCGCGCACGGGAATGGCAGGAGAGGCCAGACTGGCAAGAGGTCCTGTTGACCAATACGGGTATGTGGCAATATGTATGTGGCATTATATGTAAAGTGTGTCAATATTTGTTCAAAAGCATTGTATATGACCAGGAATAACCATGAAACAGGACAAAACATAATTTTCTCTTGACTACTTTGACATGGACCCTTTTCACAGCAATCATGTTGCGATGTTAATAGTGTAGTAAACACAGGTGTAATTACCTGTGATTATGGCCTTTTTCCATTTAGGATTTAGCTGAGCCAGGGCGCTGATATTGTGCATAGTGACTCTCTGGCATGCATGGTTGTGGTACACTATATACCTTGACCTTAAAGGGATATTCCACCATTTGAGGAATTAAGCTAATTTTCCACCTCCTCTCGAGTAAAACAATTGATTTTTACCTTTCTCCCGTTCATCCAGCAGTTCCCTGAGTTTGGCGATACCACATATAGCTCCAGCCTAGCATAGATCATTGGATCGGATTAGACCATTAGCATCTAGCCCTCAAAGTGACTAAGATTTCCTGAATTTTTCCTATTTAAAAGTTGTCTCTTCTCAAGTTAGAATGTGCAATAAAACTATAGCGGAAAATAAAACGTGACAATTTTCTTGGCTGATTTGACATGGAACTATACTCTCATTCTGGTGTAATAATCAAGGAACGTTGCTAACTTACTATGGGTGCAGTGATATCACGCAGCACCTGAAAGTAGTCCCTGTTGCATTTTACAGGGACTATTTTCACATGCTGCGTGATATCACTACGCCATGGTACGCTTGATAGCGAGAGGCTAATGGTATTATCTGATCCAATGATCTATGCTAGGCTGGAGTTATACGTGGTATCGCCAGACTCAGGGAACTGCTGGATGAACGGGTGAAAGGTAAAAATCAGTTGTTTTACTCGAGGGGAGGTGGAAAATGAGCTTAATTCCCGAAATGGTGAAATGTCCCTTTAATTAGTTTGATAAAATACACCTGTTTTTACAACACTATTACACTGTAACATAACTTCTGTGGGATGGGTCTATTTAGACAGTCACAACAGGGAATCAAACTGCTGACTCTTCAGTCATGAGACGACTTGCTCCAACTTCTGAGCTATAACTGTCCCCGATTGTATTGTTACCCTGTGATGCCCACTCCTAGGTGTGTCAGGTGGGGCCCAGCAGATTTGCCAGAGGGGGAGACTGAGGCAACGTTGAAGAATATAAAGAGGGATCTGCTGAACATCTACTCAGGCATGCCATCTACTGTCTTTTTGGGTAATTGTGTTTAGACTTTAGTAATAGGTCAAGAGCTGAACACTGTGTTGGGCGTAAAAGACCAAATTGTTACTTGGGTACTAACAATACATTTGTATGTCTGTATACACAGAGGAAGGAATGAGTGGGGCAGAGAGAGCAGAACCAATGATGGAAAAGACATACGTCATCCTGCGGAAATATCTTAACAAAGTGCCTGCTGCAGCGATGTCTGAGATCAAACAGGAATGGCCATTTCTCTTCTCTCAGAAATGCCTATTCTCACACTTTGGCCTCCTGACGGACGTCAATGTCCTTCAGAAGCTACAGGAGGCAATTAGTCGACGAGGACAGACAATCCTGGATTACTGTGCAACACTGGACAACCCCAAGATCTGTGATGTTCTGGCCTGCTATGATCCAGACTCTGACAAGGCTGCCTGCGTCCTGCAGCTCCTAATGTTGTACTTCAAAGAGCCGAAAGAGAGTTTGATGCTTGAAGTTGATGTAAGATTTTTTTATTCAAATATTTAAAATGCAAAATGAGTGATTACATTATCAACATTTACCTTGCATGATCTACTACCTCTGATCAATGAACAATATTTATCCTTTATCCTAAATCCATGCTATTGTGTTAACTATGTTACAGCCATGTGCCACTGCTGTGGACGTCAATACTGCAGAACTCCCTGGCACCCCCTGCTTGATCATTCAAGGTAATGTTACTTTGATCTAGCATCTACATTTCTAACTCATTATTTTTGTTTTCATTCTAGAAATCTACATGACCACAATAATAATAATAATATTTATAATAATTATAATAAGAATTACATTTGTAAAGCCCTTTGTCTCTTAAGCAGATCGCAAAGTGCTCATAACACATTATGTTGTATCTGTTCATTTCAGGTGACATGATGAAGCCCTCTGGATGGCTTATATCCATCGAGGGACATGTCGTGATGGGCCCACACCCTTTCTTTTTACACGGAGTAGCTGCTTTCTTCAGCAGCTATTACGTATTCAACCTTGAGTATCCTGCCGCTGGATCTTCGACGCTGGAGTTCATTCAAAGGTATTTTATAAAGATCACATTTAAAGGGTTACTTTTGCGATTAGCATTAAGCTTTGTATCAGTAGAAACCCGGGAGTATATTCAAATTATATACCCCCTCCCCTCCTCCCTCATATGACCCTGAGACGAGATAATTATGTATTTTATTACTGGAAAAATTCCTCCAATGACGCAAATATCGTCATTTTGCGTCATCCGAGGAGTTTTTGTCCAGAGGCTGAAGACTACAGCCAGCAGGAGGCGCTATTTCCACATGTTTTCAACATCGCACTCACAGCACTCGCTCGAGCTGCGGAGATTCATGTAAACGGAGCGGTGGAGAGCAAAGTGAGTGTTTCAACTCTTCAAATTAACTTCCTATGACAGTTTAGCTTCCAAAGACATGAACTGAAAATGCGCCAGAATGACGCTGTGAATGCGGCCGCGATTACCTCAGCTCATGTGATGAATGTAATCCGATCCTGCTGCGTTTGTGCCGTGACACTCAATCGGCTCAGTCACATTATATCGAACAGACACGTTCAGTTTTTAATTGTAGTGTCTCTAACTGAACTGATTTTATGAAAATGAACGTGGTAGGCAAGTGATCCAGTAATCCTGTAGCCGTGCCTAGAGTAGGAGGGCAGCGAAGCAGTGCATTCTGGGAATTGTTGTCTTTCATCCCCATGAGACAAATACATTTTCTGTGTTTTCTCAGTCTAAAAGGCACCAAATTCAAAAATTTCACATTTCTACTACATTAATGACCCAGTTTAAATACAGATTCATCTTCCCAGCGCTGAAGTACCCCTTTAATCTTGTAAATTCACATTATTTCATAGTAGAAAATCAACGACTTTGCCTCAGGCAAACCTAACCTGAGGCACCTTGGCTAAAAATGGCACACAAAAAAATATGGTGAGTAAGATCTAACAAGTTTGGATTATAAATATATTCGGGTTTGATGTGGGGAAAAAGCACAGCAAAAAGCACAACTTGATAAATGCTGTCTGCAATGCATCCTGTAAGTCTATTTAAAACTGAAACTGTCTTTGCTTATTAACAGGTGCTTCCTGGGCATTAATCCTGAAAGAGGCTCAAAGACCAAGAAGCGGACAACAATGAACCCTCATGTGAGCACCCTTTTGAGGAAACTTATTGACTTTGAGTGGGCATCATAATTTTTTTGCAGCGGTAGTTGTCAGGCTCAGTTTTGAGTATCCTTGTTCTTTTTGTAATTTTTCAAGACAACTTTGCACTACAAGATTTTTACACAATGCTGTTGTGTGTGGACTCATTATAATGTTTGAGACTGAGAGGAGCGCCTGACCCCTTTACGACATTCCTTGATCGCTCTCTCCCTTGCTCTCTTATCTTGCCATGAAGGCCTCATTCCCATCCTGTCCATTACTGTTATTGTGACACAGCTAGTTGAATTTTGAGACAGGTAGTTGAATTGCAAGTTTGCCCAATTTCTCTGCATTTTCTGCATTTTAAGATGGCTTTTATGACTAGAAAGTTGAATTTCTTGAACTCTTGAAGTTCTTGGCATCTGCTGTACATTGAAAAAATGTATTTGTTAATAAATATGCCATTGGGCTAACGTTGACTTTACCTCAGAGTTGTTTGTTGGGGGGAGGGGGTTAATTGTACAATGATTGTAAATTCACAGTCAATGGCAGCTTCATCTGCATTACTTTTACAGTAAGTTGTTGGACAATTTTAGCATGACTTCCACAGTATACGTTGTAAATCCACAGTAAATTATAGTCAACTTGTACATTACTTTCACAGTACACACTGTAAAAGTACAGGGCCTTGTTGTAATGATGTGCAGCAAAAGATTGTAATTCTCCAGTAATGTACTGTAATATCACAGTAATTGCTTTGTCATTGAAGCTGTGAAGTTACAGTAAACATTTGTGCTTTTACAACAATGCATTGTAATATCACAGATATAAAATTACAGTAAATTGCTGTGAGTATATTTCACAGTATATTGCTGTAATCCTTACTGTGAAAGTAATGCAAAATTTATCCAATTATTTATTGTAAATTTACAACGAAAATTTTTGCAGTGTTATTAAAGACCAGAGAACTTTGAACAAACATCCTGTTAAAGTTACTGGATCTGTTAATATTCATAACTTGGAGAGAACTTTGCCAGAACATTCTGAGAGCGAGTATGACATGACTAGAGGTGGGGGACAATGGCAAAAAGTTATCCAGATACATTTTTTCATATCAGTCGATTTGGATAATTATCACGATAAACGTCAAATCTCTTTTCTCTTAAGTTTAAAGGCAGATTTCTGCCCCTGAGCGAAACCAGATTAATTGTGGTTAATTGTAGTTTTATCATCAGAACAATGACAAACACATGTTGAACAAATTAATATTACATGTTTCGTCTCTTAGAATTGCCCCACTGACAGTAGCCCAAACACCACTGAGTGTAAACTAAACGAGCCATTGGTGTGTGAGATTTGCCTCAGCGTGGGTATACGTTCGGAAGCACATTCAGATTTCCACTGAGGAGCAGAGCCGGCCACTCAGCAGTGGTAAAGTCTCCGTTTCCTCTTTGTGGGAACGAGGGTTACATACATAACCGAGAGATTCTTTTTCAGTCGGTCACTTCGACATCACGCCGATGACTGACATAATGGGATCCCTGCCAAAGCGCCACCATTGCTACCCCTTCAAAATACCAAGTTTTGGACATTACATAGAGTAAACTTAAGCTAGAATAGGGAGGGAATAAAAGAGAAATAGAGGAAGAGAAGAGTTTTTTTTTTTTTTTTTTTTTTTTTTTATGATAAGTGTTCACGGAAGAGATGAGTTTTTAGCTGTCTTTTGAATGATGACAGTGATTCTGCCATCCGGATGGAGGTAGGAAGATTGTTCCACCAGCCAGGAACGGTGAATGAAAAAGTTCTGGAGAGGGATTTCATGCCTCTCTGTGATGGTACCATAAGCCTACGCTCCTTACCTGAGCGAAGGCTTCTGGTGGGGGTCAAGTCAAGTCAACTTTATTTATATTTTAACAATGCAGATTGTTTCAAAGCAGCTTCACAGTGTTAAACAGAAAAATAATGCAACAGAATATATTAATATATTTTGTCTCTAATTCTGAAATCTTCTCCGTCAGCCTAATTATCTCTTTACATTTATCACATGTGAAGCCCTGTTCGCCGACGGAGAAGCCTATACTAAACATGTAGCATGCAGTGCAAGTGACAATGACAGGAGAAGATGACATAGCTTACCGTGTTTGTTGATGAATCCAACTTACCACAGTGGTTTGTTGGAGACTATTTACTATTCCAACTCACCACAGTTTTTAATGAACTCAGAAAACAGGAGACCCGGGTGCAGAGATGACAAGCTAACAGGCTAGCGAAATGCTAATGTGTGATGGTGATTTAGATTAAAAGCTAGTGATGTCAAATTTAATGTGATTGGCAATATTTAAACAATATATGGTGATGAGTAAGTTATATTTAGCAGTAGAACAAAGAAAATATATCAAATAGAGCTACAAACACTAGCTGAGCAGGAGACAGACAGGAGACTGGAGACTGAAGCAATCGATCAGGCCAATCAAGACAGAAAGGTCAAATTTTGGCAAGACAAACGTTTTTTCGCCTATACAGAAATTGAACAAATTTACTGCAAATACAAAAATATGTCAGCAAATTAAGGAGTGGTGCTTTGAGATCCAAATTTAAAGGGGTACTTCAGCGCTGGGAAGATGAATCTGTATTTAAACTGGGTCATTAATGTAGTAGAAATGTGAAATTATTTTTGAATTTGCTGCCTTCTAGACTGAGAAAACACAGAAAATGTATTTTTGTCTCATGGGGATGAAAGACAACAATTCCCAGAATGCACTGCTTCAGTGCCCTACTCTAGGCACGGCTACTGGATTACTGGATCACTAGCCCACCGCGTTCATTTTCAGAAAATCAGTTCAGTTAGAGACACTACAATTAAAAACTGAACGTGTCTGTTCGATATAATGCGAGTGAGCCGATTGAGCGTCACGGCACAAACGCAGCAGGATCGGATTACATTCATCACATGAGCGGAGGTAAGCGCGGGATTCACATCACATGAGCGGAGGTAAGCGCGGGAATCGCGGCTGCATTCACAGCGCGTGATCAGTCTGGCGCGTGTTCAGTTCATGTCTTTGGAAGCTTAACTGTCATAGGAAGTTCATTTTAAAAGTTAAAACACTCACTTTGGTCTCCACCGCTCCGTTTGCTGTGAAAAAACTGGACAGTTAAAAGCGCTGTAACTAAAGGTGACTTGACTTGATGAGAGCGAGAAAACGATGACAGAATGATCCTTAACAACTCATATTACACAACTAATTCTGTACATATCTTTGATCAAACAGTCTTACCGTCTGCTAGTGTGTAAAGCCGTGTGGTGGTTTCAGATCCAGCGGAGGCTGCAGAAACTGGGAGTGATGAACGTCACCCGAGTGGAGTGGAGAGAAGCTCCCGACGGAATGGTCTTCCAGAAGAACCAGAGCACAATAACTGCAGATCGGATGAAAGACATCAGATGAGCTACAAATATCCCTGAATCTCTGGGAAGACTGTCAATAGCTTGGTTAGATTATGAAATGACACGTGCAGGCCTGTATGTACTGTATGTATTTATATGTAAATGTAGTGTTGTACTATGATTTCTGGATAGGGTTGTTCTTTGTGATAAAGTATGGGAGGAATTGTGCATATTTCACGGTCTTGTGTTCAGAAACTAAATGGGATGGAAAAGCAATGCTAAATGAAGATAATAAAACAGGCCAGCTATACTCCATCTTATTTGCTTCTGTCTTCTTTCTATAGCCGTGTGGTGGTTTCAGATCCAGCAGAAGCTGCATTTATGCCTCTATTTATTTATAGAGATGTAAGGACTGGTTTTACTGCTAAGACTAAAGCTGAGATACAACACCATGCATAAAGCAATAAAACTCACTAATCTGGAGAGCAGATCTCACAGAAAGACTTGAGGACACTGCCCTGCCCAAAACCTTCTCCCCCTCTCCCTGATTCAAGTCACAGAATGCAGATATACTACAGATGATGTATTTTGTGAATCTATTGTTTTTCCTTTTCATGTTTGGTGTCTTTTTAAAGGTAAACTGGTGTCAACTTCACTGTAGTCACTGGTAGGATGAGATATGAGAATTCGGTTATCCCTTTTTGAGTGGTCTCTGAAAGATATCTAAAACCTCTCCCCCGAAACCAGGTGTTGTGTTACAAATATTTACAACCCTTTGTTCTGGGTATTTAAGTAAGGGTAGCAGAACTACCAGTGGGGAACCTTCTGTAGCCAGAGTTCCCATGCCGTGTTGTCTCAGGTGTCTTTCAAGGCACTCACACACTGCATGTACTATGCCAGACAATGACTCTCTGAAACTATTTTCATATTACTTTGCAATGCTGAAAATTGTGTACCATGGATTCGTGTTTAATTAAGTTCTGTCTGGCTAAAATAAACATTAATCTTGATTTATCTTGTATTGGTCCGAAGTCAATATTCTAGTAATGTCTTGTGAGGAGTAGTAGGAGTTTCCGCAAATCTTCCCTTCAGGACAGATCATACCGAGGACCCCATGGACTGGAGCATGGAGCTAAACATGAGGGGCAATCCGATTTCTGACTGTTGCGGTATTAATAAGTTGCAGCTGCGTGACTATTGTTCAAATTACACTTTCTGTTATGAGTAAGCGTGTGCGACTCACTTAAAGGTAAAAGAGTTCACTCTGCAATCCTCTGACTAAGAAACTGAAACTGACCAATTTGTGTCCGTAAGGGTAATGTAATTCTAATCGTGAGCATTATCCTCTGAGCGACTCCGGGTCCCATGGAGGAATGAATATTTGAAGATAAGATATACTAACAAAATAAACTCTTAATTTAATCACAACAAAAATTATGATCAGCTGTTAAATTGCAAACGTAACGAATTTAACGAAACCACATACAATTAGAGTCAGATTAAATTATTCATGGAGTCAGATTTAAAATTCGATAATTATAAATTAAGTGAATTTAACAGAAATGTTGAAAAGGCTTACACGCAGAAGTCCTTCGACCAGGCCGTTCTTGGGCTAACGGACCTTACAGCCATTTACAAAAGAGGAACAAAAATGATGTTGTCCATATGTTGTGCTCTTTAGACTGCATGATAATTTTAAGAGTTTACTACCAAATTAAAATACTGTATCATTTGTTTTGATCAGTTTTTTTTCACAGAATAACCAAACAGACCACAGTTATGACCAACATCATGATTCTTAGGCGCTTATGTTCTGCAAGTGAGACGTGATATTAATAAGACATTTTTGAAGAATATTACAAATGACGTTTTTCATCTTTAGGATATATTGAATGTTATGGTTTATCTGTATGTTATTCTAGAGTTTGAGATGTTACTCTCTGTTTAATTTTAACAATTTAATATTTTATTACATATACTGTACAGCATGCACTATACTCTGTGGCTGTGAATACAAACAGACACCCAACATTTCCATCTTGACCAGATTTATTTCCATATTGCCCTTCACCTTCTCCTGAGGCGTTTTATTCAAAGACAAAAAGCAAATCATGACTAATCGCACCAAGCCGAGTGAGTTAGGGAAATGAGTTAACTAGCAAACCAAAACATGCTGACAAACATTTCTGAACAAATACATGATCTGGCATGTTTTTGCTGATATTATGAAATTATTATTTTTTAAACAAACAAAACAAACAACAGCTGATAATAACCATGCCTTTATTACATCACGGCTGGATTACTGTAACTCTTTATATTATGGTATCACAAAGTATCAAATCTCGCGGCTTCAGTTAGTACAAAATGCCACAGCTAAATTCTTAAAGGGCTATAAAAAATTTGATCATGTTACACCTCTTTGGTTGCCTATAGAGTTCCGTATTGAGTTTAAAATTTTGCTACTTGTGTACAAATCTTTAAATAATTTTGCTCCCCCATATTTATCTACTCAATTTCATTTGTATAGCTCAAATAGGAGCCTTCGATCAAATGATCAATTTCTTCTTCATATTCCAAAAGCCCGCTTAAAGACAAGAGGAAATCGTGCTTTGGCTGCAGCCAGCCCTACTCTCTGGAATAGGTTACCCCTCGAAATTAAATTGGCCTCTACTGTATCAGAATTTAAAATCAGGTTAAAAACTTTTCTTTTTAACTTGGCTTTTAATTGAATTACATGTTTTTTTGGGTGTGTTGTTTTAATTGAATTATGATGTGATTTGATCTTGAAGTATGATATGCTTTATCATTTTGTTTTTATTGTATGTTTTACCTTGTGCAGCACTTTGGTAGGTTCTACCTTGTTTAAAGCACTTTATAAATAAAGTAACTTGAACTTGAACCAGATAACAGGGCGGACAAACTGATGATAACAGGGTGGACAAGTGGTATAAAGAATGAATAAACGGGTGATGTCCTATCACTCATGTACAACCAGATACATAACTTTATTTTTTGCTTGATTTAGAGAGGAAACAATACCAACATTACCATAACATAACTTTAAATATATCACTTCTTCCACTTTAAAAAATAAATTACAATCTTACAATAAATTACAAATTACAAAAATAAATTTGACAATCACTATGATCACATTAAAACTGAAAGATAAAATGTGTAAAATATAAACAATAATCAAGGATCTCACTTACAAATGGTGATATGTGGTGGATCAAAATGAAGTAAAATGTTTCAGATATTTTTTAAATCAACTTCAATATGCTTAGAGTTCAACTGGTGGTATTTATGACTAAGAAAGGTTTTAAACTGGTATTGTTCAACATTATAAGGCAGTAAGACCAGGATCTTTACTGGGGACACAAAACTCATAGAATCCCAGGAATGGCCCACTGGTCTATTTTGTATATTTACATGAATGTAATCGATGTTCTACTTATTAAAATAAAGTGTACATCTCATCAAGTTAGTGTTTTAAGAATTTTTACATTTATTCCAAAATAATATCTAATGGCAGAAACAATTTAAACAATATGTTTTATTTGTGAACTGGTGTTTAGTTGTTCTTTTTAATAGTCTGCATATTTCATAAAGCTCAGTAAACGGTGTTTACCCCACAGTCGTCATGTTTCAGGTCATTTCAAGTTTGCTTTCGTTGTGATGTAAAGCAGATATATCTTAATGGCTGGGCTGTTTACTTACTTTTAAATTAATCTTCCCATTAATGTCATCATTGATTTATCACACAAACCAATCATATCCCCAGATCCAGGTCATCTAACATTTTATACAGTTGACTGATGAAGAATATGATGCAGAGCAACAACTTACCAACAACTCACTCATCAGAACTGGACCACGGAGCAATGGAAGAAGGTGGCCTGGTCTGATGATCACGTGTTCTTTTACATCACGTGGATGGCCGGGTGTGTGTGCGTGGCTTACCTGGGGAACACATGGCCCCAGGATGCACTATGGGAAGAAGGCGAGCCGGCGGAGGTGATGCTTTGGGCAATGTTCTGCTGGGAAACCTTGGGTCCTCCATCCATGTGGATGTTCCTTTGACACGTCCCACCTACCTAAGCATTGCTGAGACCATGTACAGCCTTTCATGGAAACGGTATTCCCTGGTGGCTGTGGCTCTTCCAGCAGGATAATGCTCCTGACACAAAGCACAAATGCTTCAGGAATGGTTTGAGGAGCACAACAACGAGTTTGAGGCGTTGACTTGGCCTCCAAATTCCCCAGATCTCAATCCATTTCGAGCATCAGAGTGTGTCTGCTTCCCGAACAATTCTAGGAAGACTGTTCCAGAGTTTAGGAGCTAAATTGGAGTTTGTTTATTAATCGAGCAGGGCAACCACCCAGTAGAGCAGGGGTCGTTTTGCCACTATATGGTGGGCCAGTAGATAGTCAAGGGATAATTAAAGAAATAAATTCATGAAAAATACAACTAGAATTGCCTGACATACTGTTACAGTGTATTTTGTAACTGGTAATGAGCTGTTACACTGTTAAACAATTGGATAAATGAATAAAGCAGTAGTGACATATAACCTGGCAAGTATCTTCATTAACCAACATAGACCGCCTTGCTAAAACACAGATGTGGGAGGTCTGGAATAGGCAAGGCAAGGCAAGGCAAGTTTATTTATATAGCACATTTCATACACAATGGCAATTCAAAGTGCTTTACATGAAAATGAAATTAAAATAGTGATAAGAATTAAGAATACCACGTGTAAGACTTAAAAATAAAACAGGATAATTAAAAACAGTTGTAAAGAGAATTTTAAAATAAGAAGACAATAGAAATATATAGTTGTAAAGATATTTAAAAAGAATAAAATTATTACAGTGTATATATAGATAAAAATAAAATAAAAATAAAAATTAAGATGATGCATAGATTAGAATAGGTGCAATCAGTCGGACGACAGTGGCACAGTGCTCATTCAGTAAAGGCACAGCTGAACAGATGTGTTTTGAGTCTAGATTTGAATGTGGCTACTGTTGGAGCACATCTGATCTCTTCTGGAAGCTGGTTCCAGCTACGGCTGGCACAATAGCTGAACGCAGACTCTCCTTTCTTTGAGTGAACTCTTGGTATTTCTAGCTGACTTGATCCTGATGATCTGAGTGATCTGATGGGTTTGTATTTAATCAGCATATCTGCAATGTATTGAGGTCCTAGGTCATTGAGTGATTTATAAACAAGTAATAATATTTTAAAATTGATCCTAAATGTAACTGGAAGCCAGTGTAAAGACCTGAGGACTGGCGTGATATGGTCATATTTTCTTGTTCTGCTCAGAATCCTGGCCGCATTCTGTATGAGCTGCAGCTGTCTAATGGTCTTTTGGGAAGGCCGGTTAGAAGACCATTACAATAGTCCACCCTGCTGGTGATGAAAGCATGAACGAGTTTCTCTAAGTCTTGCCTGGAAACAAAGCATCTAATTCTTGCAATATTTTTCAGATGATAGTAAGCTGATTTAGTTATTGCTTTGACATGACTATTGAAACTCAGGTCTGACTCCAAAATCACACCAAGATTCCTGACTTGATTTTTTGTTATTAGACCTTTGTCTCAAGATATGCTCACCTTGAGAATTTCATCTTCATTTCCAAATGTAATGATTTCAGTTTTGTTTTTGTTTAACTGGAGATAGTTTTGGCTCATCCAACTGTTAATTTCATCAATGCATTTGCACAGGAGTCAATGGGGCTATAGTCATTAGGTGATAGTGCTAAGTAGATCTGGGTGTCACAGCATAGCTGTGGTAAGCCATTTGGTTCTCTCTCATTATTTGGCCCAGTGGCAGCATATACAGGTTGAATAGGAGTGGTGCTAGAATTGACCCTTGTGGGACTCCGCAAGTCATGGATGTCCAGTCAGACTTATGGTCACCTATACTCACATAATAACCTCTCCTTCTAAGTACGACCTGAACCATTTAAGGACCATCCCAGAAAGTCCGACCCAGTTTTCCAGCCTGTCAAGAAGTATGTTATGGTCAACAGTGTCGAATGCGGCACTGAGGTCGAGTAGCACCAGAATTGATGTTTTGCCTGTATCTGTATTGAGGCGAATATCATTTATGATCTTTATGAGCGCTGTTTCTGTGCTGTGATGTGGTCGGAAACCAGATTGAAAATTGTCAAAGTATCCGCTTGAGCTTAAGAATTTGTTCAGCTGACTGAAGACAACTTTTTCAATGATCTTGCCTATGAAGGATTTGAGATTGGTCAGTAGTTGTTCAATATGGAGTTATCCAGATTTCTCTTTTTCAGAAGAGGCTTAACTACTGCGGTTTTAAGGGAGTTTGGAAAATTCCCATTGAGAAGTGATGAGTTTACCACTTCTAGCAGATCTGCTTCTAAACAGTTAAACACACTTTTGAAAAAAGAAGTGGGGAGTGTGTCAAGGAGGCAGGTTGATGTTTTAAGGTGCTGCACCGTTTCTTCTAAAATTTTATAATCAATTGCTTCAAAATCAGACATAGTAACTTTCCGAGGTTGTGGTCTGATCTGACTGACCCCAAAGCAACTCACGGATGTGCTGATCGCCTTCCTGATATTATTTATTTTCTCTGAGAAGAAGGAAGCAAACTCACTGCATTTGCTGTCAGAGAGCATTTCACTGGGAATGTGACTCGGGGGGGTTGTCAGTCTCTCTACAGTAGCAAAAAGAGTGCGCGTGTTGTTTATGTTTCTGTTTATAATATTTGAGAAGAAGGTCTGTCTAGCCTTGCCTAGTTCCACATTGAAATCATGAAGGCTGTCTTTATAGATGTTATAATGGATTATAAGTTTTGTCTTCCGCCACATGCGTTCAGATTTCCTGCATTGTCTTTTCATTATTTGCACTGCCGTTGAGTTTCTCCAAGGTGCTTTCTGTCTTCCACTCTTTTTCTTGACTTTCTCAGGAGCAATATTATCAATTACACTCTTAACTTTTGAGTTAAAGGAGTCAAGGAGAGAATCAACAGAGTCTGCAGATATGCTTGGTGTTAGAGATATAGCCTTCATAAATAGCTCACTAGTGTTCTCATTTAAGCTTCTCTTTTGACAGCGACAGATCTAGCTTCAGTGGCAGGAGAGATTGAAATATCAAAGAAAATACAGAAATGATCAGACAATGCTACATCTTTAACAACAATTGATGAAATGTTTAGACCCTTGCTGATAAGTAAGTCTAGAGTGTGTCCACGATTGTGTGTGGGACCATGTACATGCTGTGTCAAATCAAAAGTGTTAATAACAGTCATGAGCTCTTTTGTTGTACTGGATTCAGCATTGTCTATGTGAATGTTAAAATCCCCAGCAATGGCAAAACAATCAAACTCTGAGGAGATTATTGATAACAGCTCTGTAAAGTCCTCAGTAAAGGATGGAGAGTATTTTGGAGGCCTGTAAACAATGATAAGCAGGATGCGTGGAGCACCTTTAACACAATACCCAGATATTCAAAAGACAGATAGTCACCAAATGACACTTGCTTACATTGATAGACATCTTTAAAAGAGCAGCAATACCCCACCTCTTCTAAACGCTCTGGACATACTCATAAAAGTAAAGTTAGGAGGGGCTGTTTCATTGAGGACTGTTGCACTGCAGTTTTCTTCAAGCCAAGTTTCATTTAGAAGCAAAAATCTAGGTTGTTTGTGGTTATTAAGTCATTGACTAGAAATGATTTGTTCTTAAGTGAACGGATATTTAAAAGTGCTAACTTAACAGTATTAATTTTTTCCCCACAGTAATCTTAGTTTGACATGTAATAGGCAGCAGATTAGATGGGTTTGCTATACGGTCTGAGAAGGTCTTACACTTTCTATCACGTAACAGAACTGAAATAGAGAAAGAGACAGGCACACTGGGTTCCGCTTTCTGTAAACATTTGATAAAGTTACTGTTATCATGGCGGGACCCAACACACATCACTGAGAGCTGGTATCAGTTGTTTTGGGTTCACCTACAACAGATGGAGGAGGGTGTTGGCCCTGGCGTTGTGACCGAAGAAATCTCACAGGAGGAGGCTGAGAGCGAGCTGGGCCCACAGGCTTTGATGGTTGTGGGGCTCGGCGCTCTTTGGTTGATATCTGGGGGCTCGAAATCGAGTGTGATAGTCTGGTTCCAGCATAGACCATTTGCTCCATTCTCTCTGAGAAGCTCAGAAGCGGGGATGCTGGTGAGAGGGATAACATGTCTGGTGAGGGTGGCTGTTGTTCTGGTGTTATCGGAGGCTGAATTATGTTATCATCCATTTCATGGAGTGACTTAGACATTTCATGCAGTTTCCTGTTCAGACTAGTCATAAAGCGTAACAGTTCACTAGTCTGACCCCCCTTAGAGCCCACCCTTTCGTGCACCTCCACAGTATGGGCAGAGATGTTACTGTTCAGTCCCTCAATCTGTGTTAGTTCTAATATGTCACAGTCTGTCTGTGGTGAGCACTGTGGGCGGGACTCAGCTGGGAGTGTGTCCGTGAGCAGTGGCTGTTGTGGCTGCGTGATGTTATCAGTGTCCTTGTGGAGTGTGACATGTCCATTCAGATGCTGAAATGAAGTCCTGTAGTCGTCCATAGTCTGTTCAGGTGTGTGTGTGCCATTCAGGTCGAGTGGGTTAGCACACACAGCTGAGGGATGGTGTAGGGAAAAGTGAATATTGTCCTTTAGCACTCTTGCACCAAGTTTGTTTGGGTGAAGGCCATTTGATGTAAACAATTGTCTCTGGCTCCAGAATAGATTAAAGTTGTCGATGAAGTTCACTCCTTTATGTTGCAGGTTTTTGCAGCCATGTATTAAGCCCAAGTAACCGTGAAAACCTATTTGTTCCTCTTGCTGGAAGTGGTCCACTGATGAACGGTTGAACTTTTAGTTTTCTAAGTGTTTCAAAAAGTACATTGAAATCCCTCTTAATGAGTTCTGACTGCTCTCTCTGAATATCGATTTTCCCCACATGAATGACAAGTCGATTTGCAGTCTTATGTTTCATCAGAATGTTCTGAATTTCCCTGTTTACGTCAGAAACTGTAGCTTGTGGAAGGCAGCATGTAGTTGTATCCCTGCTGCTAATGTTTCTGACTGTGGAGTCCCCCACTATCAGAGTCCTGGGCTCGGCTGCGCTCTGAGCTGAGTGCCGCTGTCTGCTCGACCTTGAGCGCCTTTTGGTATCAGTGTTAGCTGCTGGCTGATACGATCTGTGTTCGTTTACATTCATCACATTTGGGGATTCATCACCCACATTCATTAATACTTCAAATCTGTTTTCAAGTTGTATAGTTGGTGGTAGGAAATCAGCGTTTGCAATCCTTGTGTCTGGGGTAGAGCATGCTAATGTTGCAGTATGTGGCCTCGTGACAATCTGATGTCTCGGGTCCCTTTGGGTCTTGCTCCCTGTTTGTGCCATCGATTAGTGTGTTGATCAGTTATTTGTTTCCCCTGTTGGGTAGCACTATGTTTATGGGACTCACCGGCAGTGTGCTGAGGCGTTCATTTTGAAGCTCTGTGTGATTCGTCTGGTTCGGTGGTTCCATAAATAACTTTGTTTCAAGAACTGCAATCCTCTGTAAAAGTCTGTGGCAGTTTGTGCAGCAAGTAGATTCTAGAGGAGGCATTTTCTTATCCTTTTGAATGTAGGCAGCTGTGTTTTCCCTTCTCCGAATGTAAGCTGATGGCAGTGGGAGGCTGGTTGGATGAAATATTCGCTTTTTGTAGTAATCCAGTCACCAGAGTTTCAAATTTTATCATTGAAGTCAAGCTTTGTTGTTTGAGCACTGTGCTGATTTACAGAAGTTGAAATTACGAAATTACGAGATAAAATATAGAAGCGATAGAGCAAAGCGCGGAGCAGTAAGCAAGAGCGTCGAACAGTAGCAAAGCAGGAAGCGTTTTTGAATAGAGGAAGCGAATAGATAAAAATAACTAAAAAAAATAAATGAGGACATTTATAAGCCCATTAATGGCATGTTTTATTTCCTCTTTCCATATTGTGAATAATAAATGTTTTAATTTGCTTGTAACACAATGGAGCCTAACTTATTGTAATAATTCTTTGACATAGCCTACCTTTACACTCAGAATTATTCCTTGGCATCCTCACATACTAAACTGCATCTTTTAATTGTTTGTGTGCTGGAAGTACGCGATTACGTTGTGTGCAGAGTGATGTTAACATTTAATCTAGCCTTTGAGAGAAAATGGCACTATCAAAGGGTCAAAAAAGGAAAAATAAGGCATACGAAGAAGAATGGAAAGGCAATTATGCGTTCATCCTACCTGGTTTTGTGAATGCAAAGCCGATGTGTCTTATCTGCAACGAAGTTGTGGCTGTTTGTAAAGAATGTCATGTCAGTCGGCACCATGAGATGAAGCATGTTACCTTTTTTACTGGTTGTCTTGTCAATATTTTGTATTAAAAAAAAGAAGCTGAATTTGTTATTGTTCATGTGTTGGTGCTGAGGCCCCGCATTATAAGCAATCGTTTCAATGGTTCACTGTTAATTTTTTCATACCACACATTTCATGACAGCTATTTTAGAGGCGTGTCTAGTGATCCATTCCACAGAATATTTTGAATGTCGGTCAGAACTTCTCAAATTAAAAGCTATCAATTCATCCCAAAATAAAACATTGTTGCAAAAAGGGTTTTGTACTTTTTTGAAAGCAAAATCACTAAAGACAAATGGATTGAGAGCAACTGTTGTTGTAATACCTTTAGGTCGCACCACCGCTCTAAGCGTTGCTCGAACTCGGTCTTTTCACATGGGAGTCTGACGCTCTAACGATGAGGCTAAAACTTTTGCATAAGCCACTAATAGTGTCTTTTGACATCAATCAATCAATCAATCAACTTTATTTATATAGCGCTTTTACAATGACGATTGTTTCAAAGCAGCTTCACAGTGTTAAACAAAATTTGATTTGGCTAGTTTAATTTGGATAGTTTATAGAATTATATATGACCAAATTAATAAATTCTATTTGTATGTTTAGTTGAGTAACTTGGATCATAATTTGAGTGTCCCCAACTGAGCAAGCCAAGCCAAAGGCGACAGTGGCAAGGAACCAAAACTCCATCAGGGCATGATGGAGAAAAATAAACCAGGAGAAACCAGACTCAGTCGGGTGCCAGTTCTCCTCTGGCCTATTATTAACAGTGTATAATTATTACTCAGGCAACCTTGCAGGTCATAAATCATATTAGATAGGAATATTCGAAATTTTGGGTATGGCCTTGAGGCGGGCTCATTTAGGATGGCGCGTCGATTACACAGAATATGAATACTTGAAAGATCGGAGTTATTGCGCGGAGGCGGGTTAATTGAGGATGACGTTCGGTGAGGCAAATTCAGAGGAGACACTAATGGACACGGTCTCAGCAGACACTCCAGGATGAGCTGGTCATGTCCAGATGCAGGTCCACCATCCGATCCGGACACGGCCTGGATCCGGCCGACTGCAGTAAACCTCGGGATAAACAGAGAGACTAACATTAGTGTGGATGCCACTCTTTTTATGATGTAACGAGTACATCAGGTGTTATGGGAAGTGTTCCCGGTTCCGGCTGACCTAGTTAATGCAGCCTAACAATCAGTCATTTGATTTGAATAAAGAAAGTTAAAAATGTTCTATGTGTATGCCATAGTAAAGAGATGTGTTTTTAGTCTAGATTTAAACTGACAGAGTGTGTCTGCTTCCCGAACAATGCTAGGAAGACTGTTCCAGAGTTTAGGTGCTAAATAGGAAAGGATCGACCGCCTGCAGTTGATTTAGATATTCTAGGTATTTTCAATTGGCCAGAGTTTAGAGACCGCAATTGGCGTGATGGAGTATAATGCGTTAAGAGCTCGCTTAAGTACTGGGAGCTAAACCATTTATTGCTTTATAAGTAATAAGCAAGATTTTAAAATGTATGCGATGTTTAATAGGAGCCAGTGCAGTGTTGACAGAACTGGACTAATATGATCGTACTTCCTGGTTCTAGTAAGAACTCGAGCTGCTGCGTTTTGGACCAGCTGGAGTTTATTTATTAGGCGAGCAGGGCAACCACCCAGTAGAGCATTACAATAATCTAGCCTTGAGCTCATGAGCATGTACTAATTGTTCAGCATTTTGCATTGAAAGCATGTGACGTAATTTAGATATATTTTTAAGATGGTAGAATGCAGTTTTCAGATGCTAGAAACATGGCTTTCAAAGCGAAAGATTGGTATCAAAGAGCACACCCAGGTTCCTCACTGACGACGAGGACTTGACAGAGCAGCCATCGAGGTTAGACAGTATTCTAGGGCACTACTTGTGGAGCTTTTCTGTCCAATAATTAAAAATTCAGTTTTATCTGAATTAAGTTGCAGAAATTACTATTCATCCAATTTTTAATATCAGCTATACATTCCGTTAATCTTGTGAATTGGTAAGTTTCGTCAGGGTGTGAAGAAATATAGAGCTGAGTATCATCAGCATAACAATGAAAACTAACGCCATGCTTCCTAATGATATCTCCCAGTGGTAGCATATACAGGGTGAAAAGCAACGGTCCTAACACTGAGCCTTGCGGTACTCCATACTGAACTTGTGATCGATGTGACATCTCTTCATTTACTGCTACAAACTGATAACGGTCAGATAAGTAAGATTTAAACCATGCCAATGCAGTTCCACTAATGCCAACATAATTTTCGAGTCTATTCAAAAGAATATTGTGATCGATAGTATCGAATGCAGCGCTAAGATCGAGTAACACTAATAGAGAGATACAACCACGATCAGATGATAAGAGTAAATCATTTGTAACTCTAATTAGAGCAGTCTCAGTACTATGATACGGTCTAAATCCTGACTGAAATCCTCACATATACCATTTCTTTCTAAAAGGAACATAATTGTGAAGACACAGCCTTTTCTAATATTTTTGATAGAAACGGTAGATTCGAGATTGGTCTGTAATTGACTAATTCTTTAGGATCAAGTTGCGGTTTTTTAATAAGTGGTTTAATTACAGCCAACTTAAACGTTTTTGGTACATATCCTAATGTCAAGGATGAATTAATAATATTAAGCAGAGGATCTATGACCTCTGGAAGCATCTCTTTTAATAGCCTAGTCGGTATAGGGTCAAGCATACATGTTGTTGATTTTGATGATTTAACAAGTTTAGCCAATTCTTCTCCTCCTATAGCAGTGAATGAGTGTAATTTTTCCTCAGTGAGACTACAATGTTCTGTCTGAAGTGATACTGTAGTAGACGGCTGCATGGTTATAATTTTATTCCTAATGTTATCAATCTTACTTGTAAAGAAGTTCATAAAGTCATTACTGCTGTGTTGTTTACAAACGTCAGAAGTTGAAGCTTTATCCTTTGTTAATTTAGCCACTGTATCGAATAAATACCTAGGGTTGTGTTTGTTTTCTTCTAAAAGAGTTGAAAAATAAGCAGATCTAGCAGTTTTTATGGCCTTTCTGTATGCAATCATGCTCTCTTTCCACAAATTGAAAAACCTCCAGTTTTGTTTTCTTCCAGCTGCGCCCATTTTTCTGGCTGCTGTTTTAAGTGCTGTCCTAGCCACTGAGACATGATGGGAGTTTACCTGCATAGCTCTCACTAGCTCTGTTACACTATCATGACAGATATATTTCAGAACCAGCTGCTATCAAAACCATCTGGCTGCGCAGGCCAGATATTATCACTGGCAGGCCAATTTTGGCCAGTTGCAGAACACTGCAGTAGAGCATTACAATAATCTAGCCTTGAGCTCATGAACGCTTGAACTAACTGTTCAGCATTTTGCATTGAGAGCATGTGCCGTAATTTAGATATATTTTTATGTTTACAGGTGTCTTGTCTAGTCATTAGTGGTCTCTAAATTTAAGCCCTCTTGTTTGCCATGTTTCTTCATCTTGTATTGTCAGTGTAACCCATGTTTGGTAAGAAGTCATGTTCTAGTTAAGTCTGTTCAAGTCTACTTTGGTCTAAGTCATGTTTTAGGCCCCGTCCACACGAAGCCAGAGCTTTCCCAATCCGATCTTTTTTTTCCCTTGTTTCAAGAAATATCCATGTACACACGAGAGTACTAAAACCGACTCAAAAGGATGTAGTATACATGCCAGATCAGTGCGTGGTGCTGTAAAGAGTTGTGGCTAGAAGGGTTAGAGCAATGGTAGGAGGTGAGGCAAAAATTGCACAATAAAATAACAATAAATACATTTGCAACTTACCAGATGTGTTTTATTAACGCCTACACTTACCCCAACCCTTAAACTACCCTTAAAATAATGCAAGTACGGTAATTAAATGACGTAATATTGATGTGCGCATGCCCAGTGCCCGTAGTTGTATCCCGATCTAGTCTTTCGCGTTTGGGACGTGGTGAGATGACATCATCGTTTCACAAAATATACGGATTGGCTGTACACACAAAAATGCAAGGGTGTCGGATTCAGATTTATCCACTCTGGGACCAGGTTTCAAAAAATATAGTTTTCATGCTCCCAAAACTCTGTGGACGAAACGCTGATACGGTACCAAATGTATGCGTAAACAGCTAAACGCGTCTCTGTGTGGACGGGGCCTTAGATTGGATTGTTTTGTATTTGTTTACGTTTGGATTAATAAACCTGCACATGGGTTCTGCAAACTTGCCTTCAGTGGACTGTTACTTAGGAAATTAACTATTAATTGTTTCTCTTAAATTAATTAAAATCCACTTATTACAGCTTCGCTGAGGCTGTTGACATTGCTTGTCATACATTTAACATGATACTATAGTTTATACAAATAATAAAATACTGTATATTTGTTCTATTATTCTGTTGTGTCTGTATTACAGATTTCAAGGAGAAGTGCCAAGCATGCACCTACTTGTATTTGCATAGGTAAATAACGGCACAAGAGTTAAAAAAAGGGATGTTACATTTTGCATGATCTGAAAATTTACTCTGCTTAACACAAACACATAATGCGTTTACACAAATACAGTTGATCTGAAAACTAACCAGGAGCAAATCTTTAATGCTTTGCATAGCCAAACTCTTTGTCATATATCACTTAAAAAACATTGCTTTTATAAAACATTTGTGCAATATAAATGCAAGTTAGTTTTAGAAGTAGAGTTTAGAGCAGAATGGATTTCAAAACCTCTGTAAATGTTTCTGCATGAAGTTTTATCTGTCTGAGGCGACACAGTTTGTTTTGCATAGACTTGTGGATAACTTTGTCCTTCATTTACATCCTCCACAAGGACATTTAAACTGAAAAATAAAGATATATATATATCAAGACTACACGCACCACAAAGCCACCCACAACAATTACATTCATATTATTTCTTTATGTCAAGATGATAGGAAAGACATGCTCTGGTTGTTAAACTGCTTAGGGAATCATGACTATTAACAGCTGTTCAATGTTTTGATGCAGATTAATGTCTGAACTGCCACTGAACATCTTCACTCAATCTGAGATCCATACTTTGAGCAATTAACTAAAGGATACAGATATATTCATGCATATTACACTAGTTTAAATGTGTAACATCTGCTTCAAGGTGTAACAATGACTCATATGATAATTAATGTTCCTAAGACAGTCTCCTGTAGGAGGAGCCTCAAAAAATTATTCAATACACACTTTGCAAATCTGACCGTGAAATTCCCTTCTTGACGTAGACAGCCCATATAAAGAGGACGAGATTGAGAACTTCGGGAAGATCCTGATAACTGGCTATCACTACAGCACAGGTAGGCCAAAACTTCATCAACTGAGGCTTCAGTTTATCTGTTAATTCAGAAGAGAACTGGTCAATATGCTGTACTTTTACAGATGCAAGATTAAACTTTCTCAACTGACCAATAATGTTGTTCTTGTAATGACAATTCCATCAACAGATTTTATTTCTGGATATTCTGTGATTAATTTACTGTTAGGATTTCTCTCTTCTGAGCATCACCTGCTCTTGCTCTAAATATACATGGCATTTTACTGCATTACTTTCTTATATTGTCATAATTTGGCTACAAAGCAAAGATCACATTGTCCATCAAATATAAAAATATGCACTTTTCCTCATAAGAAATACATTTAATCTAACAAAAGAAAAAAAAAACAAGTCAATATATCAACTTTATGCATATGCATAATATGTATATTAGTGAGCTAATTTGGGATTTATTTTTGTATTTTTATGTTTTTCCAGTGACAAAATCATGGACCAAATTTGGCTTCATCTTCTTTCTCTTTCAGGTAAAAAAAACAAAAAAAAAACATATAGAAACAGAAAAATTACACCAAATGATTTGTATATTTTTCAGACTTTCCTCCAAACAAACAACACTCTGGTCATTTTTCAAGCACTTTATTTACCTTTATTTACGTTTTAAAGTCATGTGCCCTCTAGCTGGAGTAAAAATATTGACAGTGTCGGGTTACATCTGATCACCCACCCCATCCCTAAATATTCCCAGTGATTTATAGTGCATACACACTTTATGAGCACGTGTTCCTGGGATCGAACCGATGCATGAGCACATGTTTTTGTATATTGCAATGCTCTACCAATTGAGCTATGCAGAACCTAGAATATTATGCAGATAAAAGAGAAGAATGCTATAAAATGAAAGTATCCTGTTGTCGATAGGGGCTCAACTTTAGTAAACGCTCCTTTGTGTTGTATTTCAGGAAGTGACAAACAACCTATATAGGCGTATCGGTTGGTGGACGTGTTTATATTTTTGCTGTTTTGTATACAGTGACATTATAAAAATGTCTTGGCAATGCATGTAACCTAAGCTAATACACATTGACGTGCAAGATTTGTATCTTGTGCTCCGGCCCCACAGCGGGTACAAATACAGAAGAAGATCAGGCCAATCAGCTATGGTACAGCAAACATGGTGATGGGACGTCACGTCTCCAGGAAAGCACAGCTCTGATAGGGGCAAATCCAGGGGTCTTCCGGTGAGAACAACACCATTCAACAAACAGGTTCCACTTCAAAGCGTAAGCACGCGTAGTAGTGCGCGCTCGCAGAAGTGATGGTGTCTACCTCTGCCTGGGGTAGATCACCTAAATCCGGGTGCCATAGGGTACCCCGAATCAGAGAAAGCAGGTCATTCCTCAGAGGACTGCACCAGAGAGGAGCTGTTGCGAGGAGCATTAGTTCTGGGAAACAGGTCCAGTTGGGCCAATCCGGCACAACAAAAAGACTTGCTCCTTGTCCTCCTAACTTAGTACAGTGACTGTATGAGTAGGCTCAGTGGGGAAACTCACACCTGCGTTGGCCCCAGGGCTGGCAATGCGACGTGTCTGGGGCAGCAAACAGGTCTACCTGTGCTGCCCCGAATCGCCTCCGAATCAGCTGGACAACCTGGGGATAGAGTCTGCACTCTCCCAGGAAGCGCAGGCTGTCGTGAGAGCTCGTTGGCTGCACGATTGAGCAGGCTTGGAACGTGGATGGCACGAAGCGACCTCAGATGCTTCTAACTCCATAGGAGGAGACAGGAGCATAGACCACCCTGATGGATGACGTATGCACCGGTCACAGTGCTGTCTGTACAGACCAGTACAGCCCCTGTCCTGCCTTTGAATGAATTCAAGCAGTTTAATAGACTGCACACGTTCCACTGTGAGGCGTGCTGGTAGGTTGATCGAGTCCAACTCCATGCTGAGAAAAGGGATCCTCTGCACAGGGTAGAGTTTGCTCTTTTCCCTGTTGACCCAAACCCCCAGCTGGCTGAGGTGACTAAGCACCAGGTCCCTCTCTCACGACCAGATAGTTGGGGATGCTAACGGCTTATTCTCCCAATGGAACAAGGAGGAGGACTTCGAACTGATATGCCCGCCCCTCGAATGCAAAGCATTGGGATGGCCTGCGTCGAGGGTGAATCGAGATATGAATGAATGCATCCTTCAGGTTTATCACTGCAAACCAATCCTGGGGATGGATGCATTCGAAAATGCATTTCTGCATAGAATCTTGAACGGAAACCTGTGAAGGGCTGATTCAGAACTCACAAGTCCAAGATTGGCTGTCACTGCCTTTATTGGGTACAATGGAGTAGGTGCTATCGCATCCTTCACCAGTCAAACTGCAATATCCCCCTGTAAGACACTCTTGTCCATTACAGAGGTGAACTGGATGTGCCCCTCAACTTGGGGGGACGTGAGTGAACTGAACCGCATAGCAGAGTCTGATGGTCCGAATAAGCCAGCAAGACGGGCTGGGGAGCCCTAGCCAGGCCCGCAGAGACCATACAAGCGATACCAGAGGGGGCATAGCATCTCAAAGTGGGGTCTGAGTGTGCAGCTCAACACTTACCTAGTTCCATGGTTTGGCAGAATGTGCTCGAGGAGGCTACTGCTCGCTGGCGATAGGAGAGGGGTCTGAGAGTGGCAAGGCAATGAAAATTTGGAGACAGAAACAAAACTGTCCAAAGGATTCTTCAAAGTCTCTCCACCAAGGGAGGGAGTGATGCGGTCACCATCTCTGGGTCGCCTGCCACAGGGCGCTTGCTTTTACGCTTACCACCTGGTTTGGCAGGGACCAGGGTGGGCTACCTTCCTATGACTGGCTCCACGCTGTGGCCTGGGTGGAGGCTGCTGCTGAAGTTGAGTGGGAGCGAGGGCAGGGTGGAAGCAGAGGCAGGATATGTCTGATCGCCTCCGTCTGCTTTCTTTGCAGCCGAGAACTGCTGCGAAAAATTCTCGACAGCGTCGCCAAAGAGGCCGGCCTGGGAGATAGGAATCGATTTTTGTCTGCCTCCTACATTATCTGTCAGGTTCAGCTAGAGATGACGTTCCCGGACCACCAGTGTGGACACTGTCTGACTGAGGGAGCATGCAGTGACCTTCTCACTTAGTTCTTGAGGCAAAGTTATTTACAGTGGTCGTGTACCACTGAGACGTAAAACTCGTTAGCGTCACCTGATGGCTGATTTCATTCAAATTTCTCGCTGAATTAAAGCCACAGTGCATTGGTCTTGTTCAAAATTGAAATGAATAATTCCTACCCTGCTCATATATATATTTAGTTTTTAGCACTGTAGTGCCACCATCAAGCCAACCGGGTAGATACTTCGTCAGTTTCTCCCCAAATTGAGACCTATACAATCTGGCCAAGTTTCAAATCTCTAGGCTTTACGGTTTGGTCTGCATGATCAGTTTTAGGTCCAAATGCAGGTTTCAGCACTATACGCTTGAACCCCTGAAAAGCTGAAAGCGACTGTATTCTCTCGACAGGCCTCCTGTCACTAACTCTGTGTAAACCACACGAGTATGTTCTGATCAAAGAGACGGCGACGTGGGAAAAAGCTCAAGAATACTGCAGGAAAAACCACATCGACCTGGCCACTGTTCAAAGCGATGGAGACTGGACCAATCTGAAGGAAGTCGCAGTGGAAAAAGTGTATTATGGATTTGCCTGGTTTGGACTCTACAACGACATCAACAGCTGGCGATGGTCTTATCAGGATGAGAGCCTAGTGTTTAAGTCCTGGTATCCTGGTGAGCCGGATAACTACGGTCCGGGAGAGGAGTGTGTCGCCATAGGTTCTGACGGAACCTGGAGAGACCGCAACTGCGATACCACTAAATATTTTGTTTGTAGCGACGGTGAGAAACATTATTGAGTGTATGCATTTATTACATTTACATTTATTTAGCAGATGCTTTTATCCAAAAGCAATATGAGGAATATGAATAATACAGTATGCATGAAAAGACATAATGCCATTAGGGTTGGGCGATACAAGTAAATATTTAAATCACAGTTTTGAGCCAATGATCAATTCACCTTTCACCAGGAGTTTGATTGACAGGCGATCTGACCAACCATAAGCCGCCATCCGCCGAACAGTAATTTAAGGGGGCGGGTCTTTGCGAGCGGTCAGTTGTCATACAAATAATTATGGTTAAATATTTAATTATGATTTGGTCATGTCTCTTACAGAGTAAGCTGAATACATTATTTATTTACTTGGACCCATATGAAATATAGACTAATATAATAATTATTTATTTTAAAATAGGCCCATGTGATTTACTTTAATGATGTGAAAATTAATAGCTATATAATTAATTATAATACAAGACAATATAATGTTATATTTAATATAATGCAGTCTGATTAAACCAACAAACCTTCATTTCAAATGAAGGAAGACCTCTGTGTACTTTATAATAGTGTTTTTTTTTTATCTTTGGCAAAATGTTTAGGTTTTCTCAAATAATTGTAACTAGATGAAATAATCACGATGAGATGATTAATCAATAATCGCGGCAGCACTTATATATTTTGAAAGGAAAGATTCGCCAGACCGATTCAAATCACTCCTGTGAGTAAAAATGATTCATTATAAGAATCTCCTCAAATGATTAATTATAAAAATCTGCTCAAATGATTCATTATAAGAAGCTGCTCAAATGATTCATAATAAGAAGCTACTCAAATACTTCATAATAAGAAGCAGATCAAATGATTCATAATAAGAAGCTGCTCAAATGATTCATTATAAGAAGCTGCTCAAATGATTCATAATAAGAAGCTACTCAAATGATTCATTATAAGAAGCTGCTCAAATGATTCATTATAAGAAGCTGCTCAAATGATTCATTATAAGAAGCTGCTCAAATGATTCATTATAAGAAGCTGCTCAAATGATTCATTATAAGAAGCAGCTCAAATACTTCATTATAAGAAGCAGATCAAATGATTCATTAAAAGAAGCAGCTCAAATTATTCATTATAAGAAGCAGCTCAAATGATTCATTATAAGAAGCAGCTCAAATAATTCATTATAAGAAGCAGCTCAAATGATTCATTATAAGAAGCAGCTCAAATGATTCATTATAAGAAGCAGCTCAAATGATTCATTATAAGAAGCTGCTCAAATGACTCATTTGTTTGTGAATCGGACTAAACTGCAAAAAGATTTAGACTGCTATTACATTCACATTCAACACTGTAGTGCTGGAGATTCAGAATCGCAGTTATAAATATTTGTACAGTTTATCGTTTTATCAGGTATATCACCCACCCCTAAATGACTTGAACTTATTTTATATTATTAGAAATGTATGTAGGCTAATCGGTTAATCACACAATGCCCTTAACTGGATGCAATGGGATGTCATACCATTTAAACCCATGTCAGACTTCAAAATACTTTAATTTTATATTTTCAAAATTCTCAAAATAGACATATAAAATGCAAAAAATAAAGCGATAGTTCACCCAAAAATACAATTGTTTGTCAATTATTGACCTTCGGGTCAATGTCTTTCACTGAACACAAGGGGAAAAGGATACCGGTTTGTACTCTGAAAAATATTCAGTGTAAGATTTACAATTTTCACCAAGAAATGGTGAAATGGCTTGAACTTCCTGTACTCATAGAGGGCAGACGTGTTTCTCTCTGCTCCCGCTCTTGCTCTTGCGCTTTGTCCTTTGGTCTTTTTTCCAAACTCCTGCTTGGCTGGGCTCCTGAGAATACTGAAATGGAATTGATTAACTGGTCCCTCAGCGCGATTGACAAGATTTTTCACTAAGAAAGGGTGCTCGGGAGAACCCACCTGCCCGGACGGGACCTTCGCTGCTACACGATGGCTACGATGGGCGCCTGGAACACCTGGCAAACCGTGTGTCTAGAAGCTCTGTCCGTGGAGGACGTGGAAGATTTATTCATAATTGGAATTGTGATAGTGGGGTCCCTATTCCTCGGCCTTGGGATTGCCCTGACCTATCGGAAGATTGGTAAGACAGCTGCCAGTAAATTCACCCAGCCGCTGTCTGCGGAAATTAACGGGCACTTCGGGATGTGTGTGACCGACTGAAGGTATTAGATCAGAGAGTGATAATGATTGATGAACTGAACCGTAACATCTCAGTCAGGACTGCGGATGCGCAGGCAAGAGTGGGCTCCATCGGGGGTCAGGCTGGTGAACTTTTACGGACTCTGACCGGTCTGACTGCGGCTGGATGAAATGTCTAAGTCACTGCATGAACCGGTTCGCCAAGAACGCTGAGGATCAGAATGGTTTGATTAATTATGATCCGGACAAATTACCGAAGATCAGAAAAATGGATTAATACAAATTAAAAAGTAACTTCTCCCCTTCTAGCTCTCTCGGTTGGGAGGTCAGCCTGTCAGACGGTTTCTTGCTATCACTCCTGTGCACTGCCTTATCTCTCTTCAAGGACAAGCCATTGAACTGAACTCTGAAAACATCTGAAGTTTTGGCTGACATTCTCACACTCACACCACACATCACTGACTCTTCACACCATACATAACCCTCCCCATCCCAGCCCCCCTCCATCCGTCTGCCTCTCACAATCTCTCTCTCTTCTCTCCTTGCCTTCATACTCCCACACAAAATCCCAGCACGTGACCACGTGTACTGTTTCATGCTATGTTATGTTTTGTTGCATATGTATGCTTGTGAATCTGCTTTCTATATTCTGGTTCAAAGATGGCGCCGCAATTGAAGGCTGCCTTGGTGTGAACCCCTTAGCTGATTATGTTGTCTTGGTCATCGTATGTCCCATGTCTTGTCACTTTGCTGTTGGAACGGAGTAAGAATACCTACTGTTGCACTTGTGTATACAGTTGTGTTTTTGTTGTCATATGTCTTGTGTCATGTTACTATGTTGCTTGGAATAGCACCTAAGAAAGCATTGCACCTACTGTTGCACTTGTGTATCTGGTTGTGTGCCAAATAAAGTAAATCTGAATCTGAATCTGAATCTGAAATTGCTTGTAAATTTCACATATAATTAAAAAAATTGAGTTCTGGAAACAATCTGAAAATTTTGGCAGGTTTAAGAGGCTCGTTTAACCAGAGTAAATGAATGTGGCGTGTCATAACTGTGATGTCTTGTTTTCACAGAAAGTCACAATGCAACAGAGAAAATGGTTTTAATCCAGAACCAAAAGACATGGCTTGAGGCTCAGAAGCACTGCAGAAAGCATTATACAGACCTGGTTACCATTAGGAGTCTAGATGACAACATCCAGGCAACCAAATTGGCATATTATGAGCCCTGGATCGGACTGTACAGGGACTCTTGGAAGTGGTCAGATCAGGCCAGCTTCACTTCTTCAACCCAACTCATTGCTGAGAAACTTTATGGGGGGACCGAAAACTGTGCTGGTGCATATTATAATCGTGTTATTGATGAGTACTTTTGCACTGGACTTTTTTACTTCTTCTGCAGCACGGGTAAGTCTGACCTGGGCGGTTTTGTATGTTTGTTCTTTTGTTGTTTGTTGACAAAAACTAAATAGTACATTTAATATTTGTTTGCCTGCATGTCATGTGACCAGTAACCAACACCAGAGAACTGTGAACATAATATGCAAATGTGTTTGCTCACTATAAACATATGTAATATGTAATATTATTATAAATATACATTTCTAATACAAGGCAAATGTATTTTATGTTTGGGATTTAAATTTATAAGAAATAGAAAAAATTGTTGTAATATTTATAATAATAAAATATTATAATATTACATATTATCATATTATACACATATAATTTATCAATAATATATTGAAAATGTGTTATTTTGCCAAAAGTATTGGGCCGCCCCTGCAAATCCCAGAGTTCAGGTGTTCAATATGGAGTGAAAACAGTATCAAAACCTTCCACAAATGCACAGGAGAGATCCACACACACAGAGCAATCATGCATTACTGTCCTTTTGCGCAAAATCCACAAATGCTTTATCTGTATTCTGTACCTGTAGTTTAATGCACAGTAAATCACTGCCTTAGAATATGCGCTTTTGTACCTGTGGAATCTTTTGAGTCGTTCCGTGGCTGTGATTCACAAATGCACAGAAGCCGATCTGAATCTGTCCAGCAAAGATGCGATACGGTGTCCTTCCTCCAGAGGGCGCTCACCGGCCTCAGCGCTGAATCTTCCAAAGGGCTAGATTCATTTCCTTTTCTGACTTGGCGAGACAACTGAAGTCTAAACATTTTTCACTAAATATCATATTCATAAATGCAAATACAGCGTAAAAACAAACCCTTTTTTTATTCTTCAACGTGAAATCTGAAAATATATAGCCATTCTGATAACAGGAAAGCATTAAAGTCTTTAACATTATTTCTGTTACTGTTAGCCATTACTAGGCTCTTTTCTTTTGATTTTTTAAAAGGATGAATGCTTGCACATAATTTAACCAACAAAGTGAAATATTTCTTTCAAAAGAATCCACAAGTATTACCCTCAGGTAAACAATTATCAAGCAGATGTCACGGGAATAAAGGCAGAGGATTCAAGAGCAAGTGAGTAATTATCTTTATTGATAATATGAGAGTAGTAACGATAGTCAGAGTTCGATGACGGAACGTCGATGTCGACACTGGCAGCGCAGGGACCCAATGGACAACCCAGATCTCTGGTCCGTGCAACCGTGAGTGAAGACCGCTGGTGAAGTGACGAAATCCTGTGTGTGTGTGAAGATCCTCCAGGTGAGGAGTAGACAAGATCCACAGCAGAAACAGCGAGGGTCAGAACCTGTCCTGGAACAGTCCTCATAAACTGAGCAGAGCGATCCTCCGAGAATAAGTAGAGCGATCCTCCGGGAGACAACAGAGAAGTCCGTACTAGGGAACACCACGATCCTGCAGGAGAAGGAGAGAATGCCTACACACATACAACACCGGGAAACAAAGCAACGATCTGACAAACACCAGACGCTAGACACTGGGTATAAGTAGACCCAGGAAACAAGTGGCAGCTGGTGCTGTAATCAGCAGAGTGATAATCAGCTGCCACGCCCACCACCACACACACCAACACTCACATACCACATGACACAGTGCAGGGCGAGCAGGTGAATTCATGAACCGTGACAGTACCCCACCCCCTAAGAGCGCCTCCTGGCGCTCCCAGGAGGACCTACCTGTCGATTGAAATCATCGATAAGAGAGTGATCCAGAATGTCCCTAGCAGGAACCCAACTTCTCTCCTCCGGACCGTAACCTTCCCAGTCCACCAAGTACTGAAATCCGCGTCCCCTCCATCTCGAGTCCAGGATACGATTGACCGAATAAGTTGGTTCCCCATCTACGAGTCGCGGCGGTGAAGGAACCGGGACCGGCGGATTAATAGGTGAATGAAACACGGGCTTTAATTTGGAAACATGGAATACGGAATAGATCCTCCTGTACACTGGAGGAAGTTTGAGGCGGACTGCCACCGGATTAATGATCTTGGTGACAGTAAACGGGCCAATAAATTTGGGAGCTAACTTATTGCTAACGGCGCGGATCGGAATATTCCTGGTAGAAAGCCACACCTTTTGACCAACGACGTAAACGGGAGGCTTCGACCGGTGGCGATCGGCCTTAGCCTTGGTGCGTGCTCCCACCTGGAGCAGAGTCTCGCGGGCTCTGGTCCATGTGCGGCGACACCTCTGGACGAAGGCGTGAGCAGAGGGGAACGCGACTTCGGATTCCAGACTGGGAAAAATTGGTGGCTGGTACCCTATACTACCTTCAAACGGAGTGAGGCCCGTGGATGACACTGGTAACGAATTGTGTGCGTACTCCACCATAGAGAGTTGTTGGCTCCAGGAGGAAGGATTCTTGGCAACCATACATCGTAACACTCTCTCAAGATCCTGATTGGCTCGCTCCGTCTGCCCATTGCTCTGGGGATGGAACCCCGAAGACAGACTAACCGTCGCCCCCAGTAATCTACAAAACTCACGCCAGAATTTGGACACAAATTGGGGCCCCCTGTCAGAGACCACATCTACCGGGAGGCCATGTAAGCGAAAGACATGGTCTATGACAGCCACCGCTGTCTCCTTGGCAGAAGGTAATTTGGCCAAGGGAATGAAATGAGTTGCCTTCGAGAACCGGTCCACGACGGTTAAAACCACCGTCTTACCCTGGGAGGGTGGGAGGGCGATAACAAAATCTAGCGCTATGAAGGAACAGGCAGCGGTTGGAGTAACCCATCTGGAGGGCGATTGGAAGTCTTACCCGTGGCACAGACTGAACAAGCCAGAACAAAATCTCGGATGTCACGAGCCATCGTTGGCCACCAGAATCGTTGCTTGACCAAAAAACTAGTACGATTAGCTCCTGGATGGCATGCTACGTTAGAACAATGACCCCAACGGATAACGTCTGATCGTAGCCCTTCTGGCACAAATAAAGCGACTCGGTGGCCCACCGGGCGGAGGCGTTACCCCTTCTAAGGCCGTCTGGACCTTCGACTCGATCTCCCATGTGAGTGTGGAAACAATGATGCTTTCCGGCAAAATACACTCGGGAGTAGACGGGCGTTCGGAACGGTCAAAAACACGAGACAACGCGTCGGGTTTGATGTTCTTAGAACCCGGCCGGTAAGAAAGCGAAAAATCAAAGCGACCGAAAAATAGGGCCCACCGAGCCTGCCTAGAGTTAAGCCTTTTAGCAGTTCTGATATATTCCAAATTCTTGTGATCGGTCCAGACTATGAAAGGCACCCCTGACCCTTCTAACCAGTGACGCCAACGCAAACTTTACTGCCAACAACTCTCTGTTACCAATGTCATAATTGCGTTCGGCCGGCGATAAACGATGAGAAAGAAACGCGCATGGATGCATCTTGTCGTCCGAGGAAGAACGCTGGGATAGAACCGCTCCTATCCCCACCTCTGACGCGTCGACCTCTACCACAAACTGACGTGATGGATCAGGGGTAATCAGGATGGGAGCCGAACGGCGGCTCTTCAGGTTGGAAAATGCCGCCTCGGCAGCATTAGACCACCTGAACGTAGTCTTGGGAGAGGTCAAGGCAGTCAGAGGCGCGGCTAGTTGGCTGAAATTGCGAATAAAACGCCGGTAGAAGTTGGCGAACCTCAGAAACCGCTGTAGGGCCTTACGGGAATCTGGGCTTGGCCACTCTACCACAGCCTTAACCTTCTCGGGATCCATGCGTATTCCCTCGGACGAGATGATGTAACCTAGGAAAGGAACAGACTGTGCATGAAAATCGCATTTCTCCGCCTTGACAAAAAGCCCATTCACTAGCAACCTCTGGAGCACTTGTCTAACGTGCTGAACGTGTTCCTGGAGAGACGATGAAAATATCAGTATGTCATCCAGGTAGACATAAATGAACTGATCTACCATGTCTCTCAGCACGTCATTGACGAGTGCTTGGAAAACAGCAGGGGAGTTGGACAGCCCGAAAGGCATGACCAAGTACTCAAAATGGCCCCTAGGGGTGTTGAACGCTGTTTTCCATTCATCCCCCTCTCTTATGCGAACCAAATGATATGCATTACGTAAATCCAATTTCGTGAAAAATGATGCTCCCTGTAACCTCTCGAAGGCTGAAGACATTAACGGTAAAGGATAGGTATTCTTTACCGTAATGTTGTTCAACCCTCGGTAATCAATACAAGGTCGCAGAGAACCATCCTTCTTACCAACGAAAAAGAATCCCGCCCCCGCTGGAGAAGAAGATTGGCGAATGATCCCGGCTGCTAGTGAATCAGAAATGTATTTCTCCATGGCCTCCCTCTCTGGAACCGAGAGAGAGTATAACTTGCCCTTAGGCGGAGACATACCTGGCAGTAACTCTATAGCACAGTCGTAGGGACGGTGCGGAGGTAGAGAAGCAGCTCGGGACTTACTGAACACTTCCTTCAAGTCAAGGTACTCAGCGGGCACGTTAGACAAGTTCACCGGTTCCTCCTGTAAAACAACACTAGAAACAGACGGACAGGCAGAGACAAGACAAGAGGCATAACACTCCTTACTCCAGGCCAGGATCGCGCTCCGACCCCACTCCACCTGCGGACAATGCTTCACCAGCCAGGGGTGACCCAACACCACCGGAACCTGAGGAGAGTCCATGACAAACAGTGGTATCTTCTCGGAGTGGTTACCGGAAATGGTGAGGCGTGCACTGCCCGTCGGCGTGGGTGATGCAAGGTAAGTCTTGACCGTTGAGTGCATTGACAGAGATCTGGCTGGTGAGTGACGTGAGTGTTATCCCCAGTTGGTGAACGAGCTCAGAGTCAATGAAATTTCCCTCGGCCTCGGAGTCCAACAGTGCTTGACAGTGGTGCGATTGGGTTGTCCACTGGAGTATCACCGGAAGGAGAGTAGATGTGGAGGACTTCTTCAGTAGCCTCCTACTTACTACCGGGCTTGGTCTTTTACCGGGCAATCCTTGAGAAAGTGACTGTCGCCACCACAGTACAGACAAAGTCTCCTGAGAGCCGGGCTCCTCCCGGAGAGCCGGGCTCCACCCACCTGCATGGGTTCGTGATGGCACTCCGGGCTGACCGTGTTGCTGCCGATAGCCAGTGGATGTTCCTGCCGACTCGGAACCCTGGACTGAAGAACTCGTAGCTCCGCCCGATGAAGACGAGCATCCACTCGTAAGGCCAGGTCGATGAGTCCCTCCAGGGTCTTAAATCTCTGCGTAAATCTCCGCCTGGACACGGTCAGCCAACCCATGCAGGAACATGTCCCACTGCGCCTCCTCGTTCCATCTGCATTCGGCAGCGAGTGTTCGAAACTCGATGGAGTAATCTGAGACGGACCTGCCCCCTTGGCGAAGATCCGCCAGCACGCGAGCGGCCTCCCGCCCGGTCACCGCCCGGTCGAACACTCGCCGCATCTCCTCTTGAAGGGCTTGGAACGAGGAACAGCATAGTAAGTGGTTCTCCCACGCCGCCGTACCCCACTGAGCCGCCCGTCCAGTGAGCAGTGTCAACACGAAGGCCACCTTAGACGCTTCGGACTCAAATGTGATGGGCTGCAGCGAGAAGAACAGTGAACACTTCGTCAAAAATGATCTGCAAGAGTTAGGCTCACCAGAATAGGACTCTGGAGTGGGTAGTCGTGGTTCGCGGGGTCTCGCCCCGGATGATGGAGTGGATGGAACAGGCGGCGTGGGTGGCGCAGCGGGCACATGCGGATGTTGAAGCTGTTGGGTGAGCCCGGACACCTGCGCTACCAGTGCTTGAACCGCCCGACCAGTGGCGGTCATCTGCTCCTCCTGTTGGTCCATACGAGTGACACATCGTGACAGGAAGTCAGATAACCCTGCTGCACTCGCTGAATCCATTGTTGGTCAGATCGTTCTGTCACGGGAATAAAGGCAGAGGATTCAAGAGCAAGTGAATAATTATCTTTATTGATAATATGAGAGTAGTAACGATAGTCAGAGTTTGATGACAGAACGTCGATGTCGACACTGGCAGCGCAGGGACCCAATGGACAACCCAGATCTCTGGTCCGTGCAACCGTGAGTGAAGACCGCTGGTGAAGTGACGAAATCCCGTGTGTGTGTGAAGATCCTCCAGGTGAGGAGTAGACAAGATCCACAGCAGAAACAGCGAGGGTCAGAACCTGTCCTGGAACAGTCCTCATAAACTGAGCAGAGCGATCCTCCGAGAATAAGTAGAGCGATCCTCCGGGAGACAACAGAGAGAAGTCCGTACTAGGGAACACCACGATCCTGCAGGAGAAGGAGAGAATGCCTACACACACACAACACCGGGAAACAAAGCAACGATCTGACAAACACCAGACGCTAGACACTGGGTATAAGTAGACCCAGGAAACAAGTGGCAGCTGGTGCTGTAATCAGCAGAGTGATAATCAGCAGCCACGCCCACCACCACACACACCAACACTCACATACCACATGACACAGTGCAGGGCGAGCAGGTGAATTCATGAACCGTGACAGCAGACCTTTAAATGCAAAAGTTTAAACGTGTGATTTGCCTCAGTTGCTCCTTTTGTGGTGAATCAGATGAACCGATTGTTGTTCATCTTTTTTTGATCTGTCTGTTAACTAAAAAGCTTTATTAAGAGTTAAATAGTAAAAGTGGAAAAAGGGTATATTATTTAAAACAACTAAAAAAATTAGACTGAATGATATTCTCAATTAAAAGCAAAATTTTTTAGAAACAACTTGAAAACCACTTTAAATTTAATGGTTTAATTGCCGAACATGTTTTTTTTCATCTCTGTAAACAGGTTGGTAAACAGATTTGGGTAAAAAAAGGTATAGTTCACCCAAAAATGGAAATTCTGACATAATTTACTCACCCTCAAGATGTTCTCAACCTGTATGAGTTTCTTTCTTCTGCTGTACACAAAGTAAGATGTTTTGAAGTGTCAGAAACCAAACGGTTAACAGAACCCATTGAAGTTAAATAATCTAAATCTAAAGGTTGGTGATTGAGAGCTTGGGTCAGACGAGGCTAAATTGTGTGTGCTTGTCCTGCAGTCAAGAAGAAGCAGCAGGTGATCCGAGTGCAGGTCGAAGCTAGTGAGAATGCGGACGACGCTACTTTGAGAGCGCTCGTCTTACACAAGGTGAGTTTTTAATTCTCAACTGACTAAAATGTGTTAAAATTCAATGCTGACCCAATTCAAAATCATTCTGTGCTAAGTGGAAGATTTCCATTAATATATTACAGTAGTGAGAATCTGATGAGGATCAAGACTTTATTAAGACATTACATAATTAGGATTCCTTTTGCCACATTTGTTTTTGGCGACAATAGTGTGATTAGATTTGGAAACTGACCTCATGATGGAAAAACATCCATTGCTAAAGTCTCATGAATGATGAACCTACAGAAGTTTGCCATTGTGGATGTTAAAGCAAAAGTGACCGCAGACCGTGTTTTGAGCAGTTTCTGCACTTTGGGCAAGATTTGTAGAGTATAAGAGAATACATTTGGGGAGAAATACATCACACTTGTTTAATCAGAGCCTGTTATTGTGCTTTAGTTACAGCAGACGCTGATCGATCAGGACGTCACACTGACATGGAAGAAACAACCAGACGGAAAAGTCTTCCAGAAGAAGAAGACTCCAGGAAAGAAAACTATACCAGCAGTAATCAATGCTACGTCATGTTCTTCCATGGAGTGGAACTGATCTCAAATCAATGCCTTACTTCTTTCTTAGTTACAGATATCTGAATTAAACTAGATTAACTAAAATGTAATGTAATGTAATTAGTCAAAAATAGATTTTCATCTATTAATTTTGCCTTTATTCATTTAGCAGATATGGATATGTAATTAAATGAATACATGTTCTGTAACACTGTAAAATCTTCATGAAGAATAAATAAAGGCCTTTGGGACGGTAAAAAGTGCATCACAAACGCAGCTCACAATAGCATGAAGCAATAATGTCTGCTGAGACCGTGTCCATTAGTGTCTCCTCTGAATTCGCCTCACCGGAACGTCATCCTCAATTAACCCGTCTCCGGCGCAATAACTCCGATCTTTCAAGTATTCATATTCTTGTGTAATCGACGCGCCATCCTAAATGAACCCGTCTCGTGCGTCATACCCAAAATTTCGAATATTCCTATCTAATATGATTTATGACCTGCAAGGTTGCCAGAGTAATAATTATACACTGTTAATAACAGGCCAGAGGAGAACTGGCACCCCGACTGAGTCTGGTTTCTCCCAAGGTTTATTTTTCTCCATCATGCCCTGATGGAGTTTTGGTTCCTTGCCACTGTCGCCTTTGGCTTGGCTTGCTCAGTTGGGGACACTCAAATTATGATCCAAGTTACTCAACTAAACATACAAATAGAATTTATTAATTTGGTCATATATAATTCTATAAACTATCCAAATTAAACTAGCCAAATCAAATTTTGTTGCAATGTTGTCCTGTTTAACATTGTGAAGCTGCTTTGAAACAATCGTCATTGTAAAAGCGCTATATAAATAAAGTTGATTGATTGATTGATTGAATAAGCACTAGTGTATTAAACACAAGTGAACTTCACACTGTATTCTCTATCTGTACTCTGATTCAGAAGCACGTGTGAATGCATTTGCTTTTACAATCACATTTGAGACTACAATGCTGATACACAAATGTAAGTGGTTTGATGGTTCTGACACAATGACTATTATAACAATTATTCCATTCTCATTAGTTTCTCTTTCCTCCATCGCTGCCGTCATTCACTGGAAACCATCCATAGGATCTACTTTGAGCCCATTTTCACTCAGAAGTTACTAGAACATTTCATAAATGATAAAAACCCCCACAATTTCTGAAGTTCAGCCCTGTGTTTGGAAGCGCTCCAGTTAGCTGAAGGAAACGAGCTGGTTTAAATCATCATGACAGTAAAGGTGACATGAGGACAGCTGGAGTTTGCCAGTTTCCTCTCTCCCGCTCCCTTTCAGATGGTTAATTAGTGAACAGAACCTATCAGAGTGGAGGCTGCTCCGTTACAGTACAAGTGGAACTGTCTGAAAATGTCAGGAAAAAAATTTGGGTACCAGTAACATCATGAAAAGGAGAGGGAGGCCAGAAAAATGGCTGTCCCAATCTTTAACGATGCCTGATTTACTTTCGGCGGAATAGGACACCTAATAAGAGCCGTGGCACACACTCCTGTACTTACACATCTCGAATGATTATGCGCCCAAAGTCCCCATCTGCACTAATATGTAGTTCGTTGGTGCGTATAACATGCAGAAAAATAGATATGTGGGTGCATATGTGATATTTTTAACAGCAGTACTGTCAATAAAAACGGGAATACAATCCATGGCTATAAATTGATACATTTATCATCTTTTTATTTTTATAAAATAAGCACATTATCATCATCAAAAATGAAGACAGTTATAATCTTTATTTTGTGCTTTATTTTATATTTGACAGCATTCATTTTAATTTCTGAATATTTATCTCAGCTTTTAGACAATCGACTGACTGGAAAGACTTTATAGGCCTATTATATTTGATCATTTTACTAGGCTCTTCTTGTCTTTTGTTATTATGTTAATAGTTTATCATGCATAATTGACTTTAAACAATAATAAGCTGTTAATCTCTTAATGCCATTGCCTTTGCATATAAAATAAATAAAAAACAGTAACAACTTTATTTTTTTATTTATCAAGTTATTTCTGAAAGTTCTCTGGACGCTCTGAAACAAGTCGTCACATTTAACCCTGGTCACGCCTCGCTCTCTTTCTGATCAGTGCAAAAGTATGGAAGAAAACATTTCACATCCAGGAACTGCAAGAAAAGCAATAGAGTACAGATGCATAATCTCCCTCTGCTGTTAGTCTGTCTGCCCAGCATGTGGCGCTAGCGGCTACGGCTGAAGACCAGAGCAACGGGTTTGCAGATGAGATTATGCATCCGTACTCTATTGCTTTATCAGTGCTGGTGCTACTCGACCTCAGTGCTGCATTTGACACTGTCCATCACAACACACTTCTTGACAGGCTGGAAAACTGGGTTGGGCTTTCTGGGATTGTCCTTCAATGGTTCAGATCATACTACCTAGTTTCCTTTTTTTTACAATTCTCCTCCATGTATGCTGGAAAGCATCTCTTCTCTCAGCACTATTCAGCTATTCTGTCTCTTCTTAGAAGAGCACCATCTGCCACACTGAGCTCAGCTCTAACATTGTAGAACTTTTGACTCAGTCGTTGTTCAGAGTTTCAATTACAGTTTGGAGAACTGGATCTTTTGCTGTCTCCTCAGCTCTTTGCTTGAGTTTCTGATCAGACACTGCAAGAGATTCAACAACAAGATTCACATGCATGTTCACATCATCTTCTGTGAACCTCGCGTCTGAGGATCTGCATATTAATGGTGCACGAGATGTAATGTATTTCCCTGGAGTATCGACTAAGTCAAAGTCATACCGTTGCAGTCTCGTCATTAGACGCTGAATGAGTGGAGACAGCTCATTCAGATTTTTTCTGATGATTGCAATTAAAGGCTTATGATCCGTTTCTGCGATGGGAAGCCATGTACATAATTGAGAACTTTCTCCAATCCGAAGACGAGTCCAAGGCATTCTTTTTAGATCAGGGAATACTGGCACTCAGATTGTGTCATTGTCCTAGAGGCAAAGGTTATGGGTTTCCAGCCGTCAGCATCTGCTTGGAGTAAGACTGCGCCTAGAACATCCTTTGACGTGTGCGTGGAGATTCTAATACTCCTAGAGCAGGGCTTCTCAACCCTGGTGCCCGAGGCCCACTGTCCTGCAGAGTTTAGCTCCAACCCTGATCTGATGTGGAACACAACTCCTTTCATTTTTGGCTTTGATTTTCTCACAGTTTTAGAGGATAAACGTGTTTTGGAAACTATATTTTATTTAAAATAGAATTTTTTTTTTTCGTCATTTTGCGTAAAAAAAATATTGTCATTTTGCGTCATCTGACAAGTTTTTGTCCAGAGGCTAAAGACTACAGCCAGCAGGAGGCGCTATTTCCACATGTTTTCAACATCACACTCACAGCGCTTGGCTCGGGAGCTGCGGGGATTCATGTAAACGGAGCAGTGGAGAGCAAAGTGAGTGTTTCAAAAACTTTTAAGTTGGCTGTAATTGAACCACTTATTAAAAAACCGCAACTTGATCCTAAAGAATTAGTCAATTACAGACCAATCTCGAATCTACCGTTTCTATCAAAAATATTAGAAAAGGCTGTGTCTTCACAATTATGTTCCTTTTTAGAAAGAAATGGTATATGTGAGGATTTCCAGTCAGGATTTAGACCGTATCATAGTACTGAGACTGCTCTAATTAGAGTTACAAATGATTTACTCTTATCATCTGATCGTGGTTGTATCTCTCTATTAGTGTTACTCGATCTTAGCGCTGCATTCGATACTATCGATCACAAAATTCTTTTGAATAGACTCGAAAATTATGTTGGCATTAGTGGAACTGCATTGGCATGGTTTAAATCTTACTTATCTGACCGTTATCAGTTTGTAGCAGTAAATGAAGAGATGTCACACCGATCACAAGTTCAGTATGGAGTACCGCAAGGCTCAGTGTTAGGACCGTTGCTTTTCACCCTGTACATGCTACCACTGGGAGATATTATTAGGAAGCATGGCGTTAGTTTTCATTGTTATGCTGATGATACTCAGCTCTATATTTCTTCACACCCTGACGAAACTTACCAATTCACAAGATTAACGGAATGCATAGCTGATATTAAAAATTGGATGAATAGTCATTTCCTGCAACTTAATTCAGATAAAACTGAATTTTTAATTATCGGACAGAAAAGCTCCACAAGTAGTGCCCTAGATTACTGTCTAACCCTCGATGGCTGCTCTGTCAAGTCCTCGTCGTCAGTGAGGAACCTGGGTGTGCTCTTTGATACCAATCTTTCGTTTGAAAGCCACGTTTCTAGCATCTGTAAAACTGCATTCTACCATCTTAAAAATATATCTAAATTACGTCACATGCTTTCAATGCAAAATGCTGAACAATTAGTGCATGCGTTCATGAGCTCAAGGCTAGATTATTGTAATGCTCTACTGGGTGGTTGCCCTGCTCGCCTAATAAATAAACTCCAGCTGGTCCAAAACGCAGCAGCTCGAGTTCTTACTAGAACCAGGAAGTACGATCATATTAGTCCAGTTCTGTCAACACTGCACTGGCTCTCTATTAAACATCGCATACATTTTAAAATCTTACTTATTACTTATAAAGCACTAAATGGTTTATCTCCCCAGTACTTAAGTGAGCTCTTAACACATTATACTCCATCACGTCTACTGCGGTCTCTAAACTCTGGCCAGTTGAAAATACCTAGAATATCTAAATCAACTGCAGGCGGTCGATCCTTTTCCTATTTAGCACCTAAACTCTGGAACAGTCTTCCTAGCATTGTTCGGGAAGCAGACACACTCTGTCAGTTTAAATCTAGACTAAAAACACATCTCTTTACTATGGCATACACATAGAACATTTTTAACTTTCTTTATTCAAATCAAATGACTGATTGTTAGGCTGCATTAACTAGGTCAGCCGGAACCGGGAACACTTCCCATAACACCTGATGTACTCGTTACATCATAAAAAGAGTGGCATCCACACAAATGTTAGTCTCTCTGTTTATCCCGAGGTTTACTGCAGTCAGCCGGATCCAGGCCGTGTCCGGATCGGATGGTGGACCTGCATCTGGACATGACCAGCTCATCCTGGAGTGTCTGCTGAGACCGTGTCCATTAGTGTCTCCTCTGAATTCGCCTCACCGGAACGTCATCCTCAATTAACCCGTCTCCGGCGCAATAACTCCGATCTTTCAAGTATTCATATTCTTGTGTAATCGACGCGCCATCCTAAATGAGCCCGTCGTCGCCATACCCAAAATTTCGAATATTCCTATCTAATATGATTTATGACCTGCAAGGTTGCCAGAGTAATAATTATACACTGTTAATAATAGGCCAGAGGAGAACTGGCACCCCGACTGAGTCTGGTTTCTCCCAAGGTTTATTTTTCTCCATCATGCCCTGATGGAGTTTTGGTTCCTTGCCACTGTCGCCTTTGGCTTGGCTTGCTCAGTTGGGGACACTCAAATTATGATCCAAGTTACTCAACTAAATATACAAATAGAATTTATTAATTTGGTCATATATAATTCTATAAACTATCCAAATTAAACTAGCCAAATCCAATTTTGTTGCAATGTTGTCCTGTTTAACACTGTGAAGCTGCTTTGAAACAATCGTCATTGTAAAAGCGCTATATAAATAAAGTTGATTGATTGATTGAACTATAAAAGTTAAGCTTCCAGAGACATGATCTGAAAATGTGCCAGACTGATCACGCGCTGTGAATGTAGCCGGGAATCCCGAGATTATCTCAGCTCAAGTGATGTGAATCCCACTCTTACCTCAGCTCATGTGATGCGAATCCTGCGATTACCTCAGCTCAAGTGATGCGAATCCCGTGCTTACCTCAGCTCAAGTGATGCGAATCCCGTGCTTACCTCAGCTCATGTGATGCAAATCCCGCGCTTACCTCAGCTCATGTAATGCGAATCCCGTGATTAACTCAGCTCATGTGATGCGAATCCTGTGCTTACCTCAGCTCATGTGATGCGAATCCCGCGCTTACATCAGCTCATGTGATGCGAATCCCACTCTTACCTCAGCTCATGTGATGCGAATCCGGCGCTTACCTCAGCTCATGTGATGCAAATCATGTGCTTACCTCAGCTCATGTGATGCGAATCCGGCGCTTACTTCAGCTCATGTGATGCGAATCCGGCGCTTACCTCAGCTCATGTTATGCGAATCCCGCGCTTGCCTCAGCTCATGTGATGCGAATCCCGCGCTTACCTCAGCTCATGTGATGCGAATCCCACGCTTACCTCATGTGATGCGAATCCCACGCTCACCTCAACTCGAGTGAGTCAAATCCCGCGCTCACCTCAGCTATTGTGATGCGAATCCGCGCTTACCTCAGCTCATGTGATGCGAATCCGCTTACCTCAGCTCATGTGATGCGAATCACGCGCTCGGCTCGGGAGCTGCGGGGATTCATGTAAACGGAGCAGTGGAGAGCAAAGTCAGTGTTTCAACTATAAAAGTTAAGCTTTCAAAGACATGATCTGAAAATCGCCAGACTGATCGCGCTGTAAATGTAGCCGCGAATCGCGATTACCTCAGCTCAAGTGATGCGAATCCGTGCTTACCACAGCTCATGTGATGCGAATCCGTGATTACCTCAGCTCATGTGATGCGAATCCCACACTTACCTCAGCTCATGTGATGCGAATCCCACTTACCTCAGCTCATGTGATGTGAATCCGCGCTTACCTCATGTGATGCGAATTCCACGCTCACCTCAGCTCATGTGAGTCAAATCGCGCTCACCTCAACTAATGTGATGCGAATCCGCTCTTACCTCAGCTCATGTGATGCGAATCGCGCTTTCCTCAGCTCATGTGATGCGAATCCCACGCTTGCCTCAGCTCATGTGATGCGAATCCCACACTTACCTCAGCTCATGTGATGTGAATCCCGCGCTTACCTCATGTGATGCGAATCCCACGCTCACCTCAGCTCATGTGAGTCAAATCCCGCGCTCACCTCAACTAATGTGATGCGAATCCGCTTACCTCAGCTCATGTGATGCGAATCCGCGCTTTCCTCAGCTCATGTGATGCGAATCCGCTTGCCTCAGCTTATGTGATGTGAATCCGCGCTTACCTCAGCTCATGTGAGTCGATTTCGCGCTTACTTCAGCTCATGTGATGCGAATCCGCGCTTGCCTCAGCTCATGTGATGCGAATCCCTTGCTTACCTCAGCTCATGTGATGCAAATCCGCTTACCTCAGCTCATGTGATGCGAATCGCGCTTGCCTCAGCTCATGTGATGCGAATCCCGCGCTTACCTCAGCTCATGTGATGCGAATCCCATGTTTACCTCAGCTCATGTGATGCGAATCGCGCTTTCCTCAGCTCAAGGGATGCGATTCCGTGCTTACCTCAGCTCATGTGATGCAAATCCGCGCTTACCTCAGCTCATGTGAGTCGAATCCCACGCTTACCTCCGCTCATGTGATGCGAATCCCATGCTTACCTCAGCTCATGTGAGTCAAATCCGTGCTTACCTCAGCTCATGTGATGCGAATCCGTGCTTACCTCAGCTCATGTGAGTCGAATCCCGCGCTTACCTCAGCTCATGTGATGTGAATCCCACGTTCACCTCAGCTCATGTGATGCGAATCCCACGCTCACCTCAGCTCATGTGATGCGAATCCCACGTTCACCTCAGCTCATGTGATGCGAATCCCACGTTCACCTCAGCTCATGTGATGTGAATCCCACGTTCACCTCAGCTCATGTGATGTGAATCCGCGTTCACCTCAGCTCATGTGATGCGAATCGCGCTTACCTCAGCTCATGTGATGCGAATCCCACGCTTACCTCATGTGATGCGAATCCCACGCTCACCTCAGCTCATGTGAGTCAAATCCCGCGCTCACCTCAGCTAATGTGATCACGAATCCGCGCTTGCCTCAGCTCATGTGATGCGAATCCGTGCTTACCTCAGCTCATGTGATGCGAATCCACGCTTACCTCATGTGATGCGAATCCCACACTCACCTCAACTCGAGTGAGTCAAATCCCGCGCTCACCTCAGCTATTGTGATGCGAATCCCGTGCTTACCTCAGCTCATGTGATGCGAATCCCGTGCTTACCTCAGCTCATGTGATGCGAATCACGTGCTCGGCTCGGGAGCTGCGGGGATTTATGTAAACGGAGCAGTGAAGAGCAAAGTCAGTGTTTCAACTATAAAAGTTAAGCTTTCAAAGACATGATCTGAAAATGCGCCAGACTGATCGCGCGCTGTAAATGTAGCCGCGAATCCCGCGATAACCTCATCTCAAGTGATGCGAATCCCGTGCTTACCTCAGCTCATGTGATGCGAATCCGTGATTACCTCAGCTCATGTGATGCGAATCCCGTGCTTACCTCAGCTCATGTGATGTGAATCCGCGCTTACCTCATGTGATGCGAATCCCACGCTCACCTCAGCTCATGTGAGTCAAATCCGCACTCACCTCAGCTAATGTGATGCGAATCCGCGCTTACCTCAGCTCATGTGATGCGAATCTCGCACTCACCTCAGCTAATGTGATGCGAATCCGGCGCTTACCTCAGCTCATGTGATCACGAATCCCACGCTTACCTCATGTGATGCGAATCCCACGCTCACCTCAACTCGAGTGAGTCAAATCCCGCGCTCACCTCAGCTATTGTGATGCGAATCCCGCGCTTACCTCAGCTCATGTGATGCGAATCCCGCGCTTACCTCAGCTCATGTGATGCGAATCACGCGCTCGGCTCGGGAGCTGCGGGGATTCATGTAAACGGAGCAGTGGAGAGCAAAGTCAGTGTTTCAACTATAAAAGTTAAGCTTTCAAAGACATGATCTGAAAATGCGCCAGACTGATCGCGCGCTGTAAATGTAGCCGCGAATCCGCGATTACCTCAGCTCAAGTGATGCGAATCCGTGCTTACCACAGCTCATGTGATGCGAATCCGTGATTACCTCAGCTCATGTGATGCGAATCCCACACTTACCTCAGCTCATGTGATGTGAATCGCGCTTACCTCATGTGATGCGATTCCACGCTCACCTCAGCTCATGTGAGTCAAATCCGCGCTCACCTCAACTAATGTGATGCGAATCCGCTCTTACCTCAGCTCATGTGATGCGAATCCGCGCTTTCCTCAGCTCATGTGATGCGAATCCCACGCTTGCCTCAGCTCATGTGATGCGAATCCCACACTTACCTCAGCTCATGTGATGTGAATCCCGCGCTTACCTCATGTGATGCGAATCCCACGCTCACCTCAGCTCATGTGAGTCAAATCCGCGCCACCTCAACTAATGTGATGCGAATCCCGCGCTTACCTCAGCTCATGTGATGCGAATCCCGCGCTTTCCTCAGCTCATGTGATGCGAATCCCACGCTTGCCTCAGCTTATGTGATGTGAATCCCGCGCTTACCTCAGCTCATGTGAGTCGATTTCCGCGCTTACTTCAGCTCATGTGATGCGAATCCGCGCTTGCCTCAGCTCATGTGATGCGAATCCCTTGCTTACCTCAGCTCATGTGATGCAAATCCCGCGCTTACCTCAGCTCATGTGATGCGAATCCCGCGCTTGCCTCAGCTCATGTGATGCGAATCCCGCGCTTACCTCAGCTCATGTGATGCGAATCCCATGTTTACCTCAGCTCATGTGATGCGAATCCCGCGCTTTCCTCAGCTCAAGGGATGCGATTCCCGTGCTTACCTCAGCTCATGTGATGCAAATCCAGCGCTTACCTCAGCTCATGTGAGTCGAATCCCACGCTTACCTCCGCTCATGTGATGCGAATCCCATGCTTACCTCAGCTCATGTGAGTCAAATCCGTGCTTACCTCAGCTCATGTGATGCGAATCCCGTGCTTACCTCAGCTTATGTGAGTCGAATCCGCGCTTACCTCAGCTCATGTGATGCGAATCCCACGCTCACCTCAGCTCATGTGATGCGAATCCCACGCTTCACCTCAGCTCATGTGATGCGAATCCCACGCTTCACCTCAGCTCATGTGATGTGAATCCCACGCTTCACCTCAGCTCATGTAATGTGAATCCCGCGTCACCTCAGCTCATGTGATGCGAATCCCGCGCTTACCTCAGCTCATGTGATGCGAATCCCACGCTTACCTCATGTGATGCGAATCCCACGCTCACCTCAGCTCATGTGAGTCAAATCCCGCACTCACCTCAGCTAATGTGATGCGAATCCCGCGCTTACCTCAGCTCATGTGATGCGAATCTCGACTCACCTCAGCTAATGTGATGCGAATCCCGCTTACCTCAGCTCATGTGATGCGAATCCCACGCTTACCTCATGTGATGCGAATCCCACGCTCACCTCAACTCGAGTGAGTCAAATCCCGCGCTCACCTCAGCTATTGTGATGCGAATCCCGCGCTTACCTCAGCTCATGTGATGCGAATCCCGCGCTTACCTCAGCTCATGTGATGCGAATCACGCGCTCGGCTCGGGAGCTGCGGGGATTCATGTAAACGGAGCAGTGGAGAGCAAAGTCAGTGTTTCAACTATAAAAGTTAAGCTTTCAAAGACATGATCTGAAAATGCGCCAGACTGATCGCGCGCTGTAAATGTAGCCGCGAATCCCGCGATTACCTCAGCTCAAGTGATGCGAATCCCGTGCTTACCACAGCTCATGTGATGCGAATCCCGTGATTACCTCAGCTCATGTGATGCGAATCCCACACTTACCTCAGCTCATGTGATGCGAATCCCACACTTACCTCAGCTCATGTGATGTGAATCCCGCGCTTACCTCATGTGATGCGAATTCCACGCTCACCTCAGCTCATGAGTCAAATCCGCGCTCACCTCAACTAATGTGATGCGAATCCCGCTCTTACCTCAGCTCATGTGATGCGAATCCCGCGCTTTCCTCAGCTCATGTGATGCGAATCCCACGCTTGCCTCAGCTCATGTGATGCGAATCCCACACTTACCTCAGCTCATGTGATGTGAATCCCGCGCTTACCTCATGTGATGCGAATCCCACGCTCACCTCAGCTCATGTGAGTCAAATCCCGCGCTCACCTCAACTAATGTGATGCGAATCCCGCGCTTACCTCAGCTCATGTGATGCGAATCCCGCGCTTTCCTCAGCTCATGTGATGCGAACCCGCGCTTGCCTCAGCTTATGTGATGTGAATCCCGCGCTACCTCAGCTCATGTGAGTCGATTTCGCGCTTACTTCAGCTCATGTGATGCGAATCCCACGTTTGCCTCAGCTCATGTGATGCGAATCCCTTGCTTACCTCAGCTCATGTGATGCAAATCCCGCGCTTACCTCAGCTCATGTGATGCGAATCCCGCGCTTGCCTCAGCTCATGTGATGCGAATCCCGCGCTTACCTCAGCTCATGTGATGCGAATCCCATGTTTACCTCAGCTCATGTGATGCGAATCCCGCGCTTTCTCAGCTCAAGGGATGCGATTCCCGTGCTTACCTCAGCTCATGTGATGCAAATCCCGCGCTTACCTCAGCTCATGTGAGTCGAATCCCACGCTTACCTCCGCTCATGTGATGCGAATCCCATGCTTACCTCAGCTCATGTGAGTCAAATCCGTGCTTACCTCAGCTCATGTGATGCGAATCCCGTGCTTACCTCAGCTCATGTGAGTCGAACCCGCGCTTACCTCAGCTCATGTGATGTGAATCCCACGCTCACCTCAGCTCATGTGATGAATCCCACGCTCACCTCAGCTCATGTGATGCGAATCCCACGCTCACCTCAGCTCATGTGATGCGAATCCCACGTTCACCTCAGCTCATGTGATGTGAATCCCACGTTCACCTCAGCTCATGTGATGTGAATCCCGCGTTCACCTCAGCTCATGTGATGCGAATCCCGCGCTTACCTCAGCTCATGTGATGCGAATCCCACGCCACCTCATGTGATGCGAATCCCACGCTCACCTCAGCTCATGTGAGTCAAATCCGCCACCTCAGCTAATGTGATGCGAATCGCGCTTGCCTCAGCTCATGTGATGCGAATCCCGTGCTTACCTCAGCTCATGTGATGCGAATCCCACGCTTACCTCATGTGATGCGAATCCCACACTCACCTCAACTCGAGTGAGTCAAATCCCGCGCTCACCTCAGCTATTGTGATGCGAATCCCGTGCTTACCTCAGCTCATGTGATGCGAATCCCGTGCTTACCTCAGCTCATGTGATGCGAATCACGTGCTCGGCTCGGGAGCTGCGGGGATTTATGTAAACGGAGCAGTGAAGAGCAAAGTCAGTGTTTCAACTATAAAAGTTAAGCTTTCAAAGACATGATCTGAAAATGCGCCAGACTGATCGCGCGCTGTAAATGTAGCCGCGAATCCCGCGATAACCTCATCTCAAGTGATGCGAATCCCGTGCTTACCTCAGCTCATGTGATGCGAATCCCGTGATTACCTCAGCTCATGTGATGCGAATCCCGTGCTTACCTCAGCTCATGTGATGTGAATCCCGCGCTTACCTCATGTGATGCGAATCCCACGCTCACCTCAGCTCATGTGAGTCAAATCCCGCACTCACCTCAGCTAATGTGATGCGAATCCCGCGCTTACCTCAGCTCATGTGATGCGAATCTCGCACTCACCTCAGCTAATGTGATGCGAATCCCGCGCTTACCTCAGCTCATGTGATGCGAATCCCACGCTACCTCATGTGATGCGAATCCCACGCTCACCTCAACTCGAGTGAGTCAAATCCGCGCCACCTCAGCTATTGTGATGCGAATCCCGCGCTACCTCAGCTCATGTGATGCGAATCCCGCGCTTACCTCAGCTCATGTGATGCGAATCACGCGCCGCCCGGGAGCTGCGGGGATTCATGTAAACGGAGCAGTGGAGAGCAAAGTCAGTGTTTCAACTATAAAAGTTAAGCTTTCAAAGACATGATCTGAAAATGCGCCAGACTGATCGCGCGCTGTAAATGTAGCCGCGAATCCCGCGACACTCAGCTCAAGTGATGCGAATCCCGCGGCTTACCACAGCTCATGTGATGCGAATCCCGTGATTACCTCAGCTCATGTGATGCGAATCCCACACTTACCTCAGCTCATGTGATGTGAATCCCGCGCTTACCTCATGTGATGCGAATTCCACGCCACCTCAGCTCATGTGAGTCAAATCCCGCTCCACCTCAACTAATGTGATGCGAATCCCGCCTTACCTCAGCTCATGTGATGCGAATCCCGCGCTTTCCTCAGCTCATGTGATGCGAATCCCACGCTTGCCTCAGCTCATGTGATGCGAATCCCACACTTACCTCAGCTCATGTGATGTGAATCCGCTTACCTCATGTGATGCGAATCCCACGCTCACCTCAGCTCATGTGAGTCAAATCCCGCCACCTCAACTAATGTGATGCGAATCCCGCTTACCTCAGCTCATGTGATGCGAATCCCGCGCTTTCTCAGCTCATGTGATGCGAATCCCACGCTTGCCTCAGCTTATGTGATGTGAATCCCGCGCTACCTCAGCTCATGTGAGTCGATTTCGCGCTTACTTCAGCTCATGTGATGCGAATCCCGCGCTTGCCTCAGCTCATGTGATGCGAATCCTTGCTTACCTCAGCTCATGTGATGCAAATCCCGCGCTACCTCAGCTCATGTGATGCGAATCCGCGCTTGCCTCAGCTCATGTGATGCGAATCCCGCGCTTACCTCAGCTCATGTGATGCGAATCCCATGTTTACCTCAGCTCATGTGATGCGAATCCCGCGCTTTCAGCTCAAGGGATGCGATTCCCGTGCTTACCTCAGCTCATGTGAGTCGAATCCCACGCTTACCTCCGCTCATGTGATGCGAATCCCATGCTTACCTCAGCTCATGTGAGTCAAATCCCGTGCTTACCTCAGCTCATGTGATGCGAATCCCGTGCTTACCTCAGCTCATGTGAGTCGAATCCCGCGCTTACCTCAGCTCATGTGATGCGAATCCCACGCTCACCTCAGCTCATGTGATGCGAATCCCACGCTCACCTCAGCTCATGTGATGCGAATCCCACGCTCACCTCAGCTCATGTGATGTGAATCCCACGCTCACCTCAGCTCATGTAATGTGAATCCCGCTTCACCTCAGCTCATGTGATGCGAATCCCGCGCTTACCTCAGCTCATGTGATGCGAATCCCACGCTTACCTCATGTGATGCGAATCCCACGCTCACCTCAGCTCATGTGAGTCAAATCCCGCGCTCACCTCAGCTAATGTGATGCGAATCCCGCTTGCCTCAGCTCATGTGATGCGAATCCCGTGCTTACCTCAGCTCATGTGATGCGAATCCCACGCTTACCTCATGTGATGCGAATCCCACACTCACCTCAACTCGAGTGAGTCAAATCCCGCTACCACCTCAGCTATTGTGATGCGAATCCCGTGCTTACCTCAGCTCATGTGATGCGTAATCCCGCGCTTACCTCAGCTCATGTGATGCGAATCCCACGCTTACCTCATGTGATGCGAATCCCACGCTCACCTCAACTCGAGTGAGTCAAATCCCGCGCTCACCTCAGCTATTGTGATGCGAATCCCACTCTTACCTCAGCTCATGTGATGCGAATCCGGCGCTTACCTCAGCTCATGTGATGCAAATCATGTGCTTACCTCAGCTCATGTGATGCGAATCCGGCGCTTACCTCAGCTCATGTGATGCGAATCCGGCGCTTACCTCAGCTCATGTTATGCGAATCCCGCGCTTGCCTCAGCTCATGTGATGCGAATCCCGCGCTTACCTCAGCTCATGTGATGCGAATCCCACGCTTACCTCATGTGATGCGAATCCCACGCTCACCTCAGCTCATGTGAGTCAAATCCCGCGCTCACCTCAGCTAATGTGATGCGAATCCCGCGCTTGCCTCAGCTCATGTGATGCGAATCCCGTGCTTACCTCAGCTCATGTGATGCGAATCCCACGCTTACCTCATGTGATGCGAATCCCACACTCACCTCAACTCGAGTGAATCAAATCCCGCGCTCACCTCAGCTATTGTGATGCGAATCCCGTGCTTACCTCAGCTCATGTGATGCGAATCCCGTGCTTACCTCAGCTCATGTGATGCGAATCACGTGCTCGGCTCGGGAGCTGCGGGGATTTATGTAAACGGAGCAGTGAAGAGCAAAGTCAGTGTTTCAACTATAAAAGTTAAGCTTTCAAAGACATGATCTGAAAATGCGCCAGACTGATCGCGCTGTAAATGTAGCCTCGAATCCCGCGATAACCTCATCTCAAGTGATGCGAATCCCGTGCTTACCTCAGCTCATGTGATGCGAATCCCGTGATTACCTCAGCTCATGTGATGCGAATCCCGTGCTTACCTCAGCTCATGTGATGTGAATCCCGCGCTTACCTCATGTGATGCGAATCCCACGCTCACCTCAGCTCATGTGAGTCAAATCCCGCACTCACCTCAGCTAATGTGATGCGAATCCCGCGCTTACCTCAGCTCATGTGATGCGAATCTCGCACTCACCTCAGCTAATGTGATGCGAATTCGCGCTTACCTCAGCTCATGTGATGCGAATCCCACGCTTACCTCACGTGATGCGAATCCCACGCCACCTCAACTCGAGTGAGTCAAATCCCGCTCCACCTCAGCTATTGTGATGCGAATCCCGCGCTTACCTCAGCTCATGTGATGCGAAATCCCGCGCTTACCTCAGCTCATGTGATGCGAATCACGCGCCGCCCGGAGCTGCGGGGATTCATGTAAACGGAGCAGTGGAGAGCAAAGTCAGTGTTTCAACTATAAAAGTTAAGCTTTCAAAGACATGATCTGAAAATGCGCCAGACTGATCGCGCGCTGTAAATGTAGCCGCGAATCCCGCGATTACCTCAGCTCAAGTGATGCGAATCCGTGCTTACCACAGCTCATGTGATGCGAATCCCGTGATTACCTCAGCTCATGTGATGCGAATCCCACACTTACCTCAGCTCATGTGATGTGAATCCCGCGCTTACCTCATGTGATGCGAATTCCACGCTCACCTCAGCTCATGTGAGTCAAATCCCGCGCTCACCTCAACTAATGTGATGCGAATCCCGCTCTTACCTCAGCTCATGTGATGCGAATCCCGCGCTTTCCTCAGCTCATGTGATGCGAATCCCACGCTTGCCTCAGCTCATGTGATGCGAATCCCACACTTACCTCAGCTCATGTGATGTGAATCCCGCGCTACCTCATGTGATGCGAATCCCACGCTCACCTCAGCTCATGTGAGTCAAATCCCGCGCTCACCTCAACTAATGTGATGCGAATCCCGCGCTTACCTCAGCTCATGTGATGCGAATCCCACGCTTTCCTCAGCTCATGTGATGCGAATCCCGCGCTTGCCTCAGCTTATGTGATGTGAATCCCGCGCTTACCTCAGCTCATGTGAGTCGATTTCCGCGCTTACTTCAGCTCATGTGATGCGAATCCCGCGCTTGCCTCAGCTCATGTGATGCGAATCCCTTGCTTACCTCAGCTCATGTGATGCAAATCCCGCGCTTACCTCAGCTCATGTGATGCGAATCCCGCGCTTGCCTCAGCTCATGTGATGCGAATCCCGCGCTTACCTCAGCTCATGTGATGCGAATCCCATGTTTACCTCAGCTCATGTGATGCGAATCCCGCGCTTTCTCAGCTCAAGGGATGCGATTCCTGCTTACCTCAGCTCATGTGATGCAAATCCCGCGCTTACCTCAGCTCATGTGAGTCGAATCCCACGCTTACCTCCGCTCATGTGATGCGAATCCCATGCTTACCTCAGCTCATGTGAGTCAAATCCCGTGCTTACCTCAGCTCATGTGATGCGAATCCCGTGCTTACCTCAGCTCATGTGAGTCGAATCGCGCTTACCTCAGCTCATGTGATGTGAATCCCACGCTCACCTCAGCTCATGTGATGCGAATCCCACGCTCACCTCAGCTCATGTGATGCGAATCCCACGTTCACCTCAGCTCATGTGATGCGAATCCCACGTTCACCTCAGCTCATGTGATGTGAATCCCACGCTCACCTCAGCTCATGTGATGTGAATCCCGCGCTCACCTCAGCTCATGTGATGCGAATCCCGCGCTACCTCAGCTCATGTGATGCGAATCCCACGCTTACCTCATGTGATGCGAATCCCACGCTCACCTCAGCTCATGTGAGTCAAATCGCCACCTCAGCTAATGTGATGCGAATCCCGCGCTTGCCTCAGCTCATGTGATGCGAATCCCGTGCTTACCTCAGCTCATGTGATGCGAATCCCACGCTTACCTCATGTGATGCGAATCCCACGCTCACCTCAACTCGAGTGAGTCAAATCCCGCGCTCACCTCAGCTATTGTGATGCGAATCCCGTGCTTACCTCAGCTCATGTGATGCGAATCCCGTGCTTACCTCAGCTCATGTGATGCGAATCACGTGCTCGGCTCGGGAGCTGCGGGGATTTATGTAAACGGAGCAGTGAAGAGCAAAGTCAGTGTTTCAACTATAAAAGTTAAGCTTTCAAAGACATGATCTGAAAATGCGCCAGACTGATCGCGCGCTGTAAATGTAGCCGCGAATCCCGCGATAACCTCATCTCAAGTGATGCGAATCCCGTGCTTACCTCAGCTCATGTGATGCGAATACCGTGATTACCTCAGCTCATGTGATGCGAATCCCGCGCTTACCTCAGCTCATGTGATGTGAATCCCGCTTACCTCATGTGATGCGAATCCCACGCTCACCTCAGCTCATGTGAGTCAAATCCCGCACTCACCTCAGCTAATGTGATGCGAATCCCGCGCTTACCTCAGCTCATGTGATGCGAATCTCGCACTCACCTCAGCTAATGTGATGCGAATCCCGCGCTTACCTCAGCTCATGTGATGCGAATCCCACGCTTACCTCATGTGATGCGAATCCCACGCCACCTCAACTCGAGTGAGTCAAATCCCGCCACCTCAGCTATTGTGATGCGAATCCCGCGCTACCTCAGCTCATGTGATGCGAATCCCGCGCTTACCTCAGCTCATGTGATGCGAATCACGCGCCGGCCCGGAGCTGCGGGGATTCATGTAAACGGAGCAGTGGAGAGCAAAGTCAGTGTTTCAACTATAAAAGTTAAGCTTTCAAAGACATGATCTGAAAATGCGCCAGACTGATCGCACAGGCTGTAAATGTAGCCGAATCCCGCGACACTCAGCTCAAGTGATGCGAATCCCGTGCTTACCACAGCTCATGTGATGCGAATCCGTGATTACCTCAGCTCATGTGATGCGAATCCCACACTTACCTCAGCTCATGTGATGTGAATCCCGCGCTTACCTCATGTGATGCGAATTCCACGCTCACCTCAGCTCATGTGAGTCAAATCCCGCGCTCACCTCAACTAATGTGATGCGAATCCCGCTCTTACCTCAGCTCATGTGATGCGAATCCCGCGCTTTCCTCAGCTCATGTGATGCGAATCCCACGCTTGCCTCAGCTCATGTGATGCGAATCCCACACTTACCTCAGCTCATGTGATGTGAATCCCGCGCTTACCTCATGTGATGCGAATCCCACGCTCACCTCAGCTCATGTGAGTCAAATCCCGCGCTCACCTCAACTAATGTGATGCGAATCCCGCGCTTACCTCAGCTCATGTGATGCGAATCCCGCGCTTTCCTCAGCTCATGTGATGCGAATCCCGCGCTTACCTCAGCTCATGTGAGTCGATTTCCGCGCTTACTTCAGCTCATGTGATGCGAATCCCGCGCTTGCCTCAGCTCATGTGATGCGAATCCCTTGCTTACCTCAGCTCATGTGATGCAAATCCCGCGCTTACCTCAGCTCATGTGATGCGAACCCGCGCTTGCCTCAGCTCATGTGATGCGAATCCCGCGCTTACCTCAGCTCATGTGATGCGAATCCCATGTTTACCTCAGCTCATGTGATGCGAATCCCGCGCTTTCCTCAGCTCAAGGGATGCGATTCCCGTGCTTACCTCAGCTCATGTGATGCAAATCCCGCGCTTACCTCAGCTCATGTGAGTCGAATCCCACGCCACCTCCGCTCATGTGATGCGAATCCCATGCTTACCTCAGCTCATGTGAGTCAAATCCCGTGCTTACCTCAGCTCATGTGATGCGAATCCCGTGCTTACCTCAGCTCATGTGAGTCGAATCCCGCGCTTACCTCAGCTCATGTGATGTGAATCCCACGTTCACCTCAGCTCATGTGATGCGAATCCCACGCTCACCTCAGCTCATGTGATGCGAATCCCACGCTCACCTCAGCTCATGTGATGCGAATCCCACGCTCACCTCAGCTCATGTGATGTGAATCCCACGTTCACCTCAGCTCATGTGATGTGAATCGCTCACCTCAGCTCATGTGATGCGAATCCCGCGCTTACCTCAGCTCATGTGATGCGAATCCCACGCTTACCTCATGTGATGCGAATCCCACGCTCACCTCAGCTCATGTGAGTCAAATCCCGCGCTCACCTCAGCTAATGTGATGCGAATCCCGCGCTTGCCTCAGCTCATGTGATGCGAATCCCGTGCTTACCTCAGCTCATGTGATGCGAATCCCACGCCACCTCATGTGATGCGAATCCCACACTCACCTCAACTCGAGTGAGTCAAATCCACCTCAGCTATTGTGATGCGAATCCCGTGCTTACCTCAGCTCATGTGATGCGAATCCCGTGCTTACCTCAGCTCATGTGATGCGAATCACGTGCTCGCCCGGAGCTGCGGGATTTATGTAAACGGAGCAGTGAAGAGCAAAGTCAGTGTTTCAACTATAAAAGTTAAGCTTTCAAAGACATGATCTGAAAATGCGCCAGACTGATCGCGCGCTGTAAATGTAGCCGCGAATCCCGCGATAACCTCATCTCAAGTGATGCGAATCCGGCTTACCTCAGCTCATGTGATGCGAATCCGTGATTACCTCAGCTCATGTGATGCGAATCCCGTGCTTACCTCAGCTCATGTGATGTGAATCCCGCGCTTACCTCATGTGATGCGAATCCCACGCTCACCTCAGCTCATGTGAGTCAAATCCCGCACTCACCTCAGCTAATGTGATGCGAATCCCGCGCTTACCTCAGCTCATGTGATGCGAATCTCGCACTCACCTCAGCTAATGTGATGCGAATCCCGCGCTTACCTCAGCTCATGTGATGCGAATCCCACGCTTACCTCATGTGATGCGAATCCCACGCTCACCTCAACTCGAGTGAGTCAAATCCCGCGCTCACCTCAGCTATTGTGATGCGAATCCCGCGCTTACCTCAGCTCATGTGATGCGAATCCCGCGCTTACCTCAGCTCATGTGATGCGAATCACGCGCTCGGCTCGGGAGCTGCGGGATTCATGTAAACGGAGCAGTGGAGAGCAAAGTCAGTGTTTCAACTATAAAAGTTAAGCTTTCAAAGACATGATCTGAAAATGCGCCAGACTGATCGCGCGCTGTAAATGTAGCCGCGAATCCCGCGATTACCTCAGCTCAAGTGATGCGAATCCCGTGCTTACCACAGCTCATGTGATGCGAATCCCGTGATTACCTCAGCTCATGTGATGCGAATCCCACACTTACCTCAGCTCATGTGATGTGAATCCCGCGCTTACCTCATGTGATGCGAATTCCACGCTCACCTCAGCTCATGTGAGTCAAATCCCGCGCTCACCTCAGCTCATGTGATGCGAATCCCGCGCTTTCCTCAGCTCATGTGATGCGAATCCCGCGCTTTCTCAGCTCATGTGATGCGAATCCCACGCTTGCCTCAGCTCATGTGATGCGAATCCCACACTTACCTCAGCTCATGTGATGTGAATCCCGCGCTTACCTCATGTGATGCGAATCCCACGCTCACCTCAGCTCATGTGAGTCAAATCCGCGCCACCTCAACTAATGTGATGCGAATCCCGCGCTTACCTCAGCTCATGTGATGCGAATCCCGCGCTTTCCTCAGCTCATGTGATGCGAATCCCGCGCTTGCCTCAGCTTATGTTGTCCTGTTTAACACTGTGAAGCTGCTTTGAAACAATCGTCATTGTAAAAGCGCTATATAAATAAAGTTGATTGATTGATTGATTATGTGATGTGAATCCCGCGCTTACCTCAGCTCATGTGAGTCGATTTCCGCGCTTACTTCAGCTCATGTGATGCGAATCCCGCGCTTGCCTCAGCTCATGTGATGCGAATTTGCTTACCTCAGCTCATGTGATGCAAATCCCGCGCTTACCTCAGCTCATGTGATGCGAATCCCGCGCTTGCCTCAGCTCATGTGATGCGAATCCCGCGCTTACCTCAGCTCATGTGATGCGAATCCCATGTTTACCTCAGCTCATGTGATGCGAATCCCGCGCTTTCCTCAGCTCAAGGGATGCGATTCCCGTGCTTACCTCAGCTCATGTGATGCAAATCCCGCGCTTACCTCAGCTCATGTGAGTCGAATCCCACGCTTACCTCCGCTCATGTGATGCGAATCCCATGCTTACCTCAGCTCATGTGAGTCAAATCCCGTGCTTACCTCAGCTCATGTGATGCGAATCCCGTGCTTACCTCAGCTCATGTGAGTCGAATCCCGCGCTTACCTCAGCTCATGTGATGTGAATCCCACGCTTCACCTCAGCTCATGTGATGCGAATCCCACGCTCACCTCAGCTCATGTGATGCGAATCCCACGTTCACCTCAGCTCATGTGATGCGAATCCCACGTTCACCTCAGCTCATGTGATGTGAATCCCACGTTCACCTCAGCTCATGTGATGTGAATCCCGCGCTCACCTCAGCTCATGTGATGTGAATCCCGCGTTCACCTCAGCTCATGTGATGTGAATCTTGCGCTTACCTCAGCTCATGTGATGCGAATCCCGCGCTCGGCTCGGGAGCTGTGGGGATTCATGTAAACGGAGCAGTGGAGAGCAAAGTGAGTGTTTCAACTATAAAAGTTAAGCTTCCAGAGACATGATCTGAAAATGCGCCAGACTGATCACGCTGCTGTGAATGTAGCCGAATCCCACGATTACCTCAACTCAAGTGATGCGAATCCTGTGCTTACCTCAGCTCATGTGATGCGAATCCCGCGATTACCTCAGCTCAAGTGATGCGAATCCCGTGCTTACCTCAGCTCATGTGATGCGAATCCCGCGATTACCTCAGCTCAAGTGATGCGAACCCGTGCTTACCTCAGCTCATGTGATGTGAATCCCGCGATTACCTCAGCTCATGTGATGCAAATCCCGTGCTTGCCTCAGCTCATGTGATGCAAATCCGTGATTACCTCAGCTCATGTGATGCGAATCCCGCGCTTGCATCAGCTCATGTGAATGCTATCCCGCGCTTACCTCAGCTCATGTGATGCGAATCCCACGCTTACCTCAGCTCATGTGATGCGAATCCCGCGCTTTCCTCAGCTCAAGTGATGCGAATCCCGTGCTTACCTCAGCTCATGTGATGCGAATCCCGTGCTTACCTCAGCTCATGTGATGCGAATCACGTGCTCGCCCGGGAGCTGCGGGATTTATGTAAACGGAGCAGTGAAGAGCAAAGTCAGTGTTTCAACTATAAAAGTTAAGCTTTCAAAGACATGATCTGAAAATGCGCCAGACTGATCGCGCTGTAAATGTAGCCTCGAATCCCGCGATAACCTCATCTCAAGTGATGCGAATCCCGTGCTTACCTCAGCTCATGTGATGCGAATCCCGTGATTACCTCAGCTCATGTGATGCGAATCCCGTGCTTACCTCAGCTCATGTGATGTGAATCCCGCGCTTACCTCATGTGATGCGAATCCCACGCTCACCTCAGCTCATGTGAGTCAAATCCCGCACTCACCTCAGCTAATGTGATGCGAATCCCGCGCTTACCTCAGCTCATGTGATGCGAATCTCGCACTCACCTCAGCTAATGTGATGCGAATCCCGCTTACCTCAGCTCATGTGATGCGAATCCCACGCTTACCTCACGTGATGCGAATCCCACGCTCACCTCAACTCGAGTGAGTCAAATCCCGCGCTCACCTCAGCTATTGTGATGCGAATCCCGCGCTTACCTCAGCTCATGTGATGCGAATCCCGCGCTTACCTCAGCTCATGTGATGCGAATCACGCGCTCGGCTCGGGAGCTGCGGGGATTCATGTAAACGGAGCAGTGGAGAGCAAAGTCAGTGTTTCAACTATAAAGTTAAGCTTTCAAAGACATGATCTGAAAATGCGCCAGACTGATCGCGCGCTGTAAATGTAGCCGCGAATCCCGCGATTACCTCAGCTCAAGTGATGCGAATCCCGTGCTTACCACAGCTCATGTGATGCGAATCCCGTGATTACCTCAGCTCATGTGATGCGAATCCCACACTTACCTCAGCTCATGTGATGTGAATCCCGCGCTACCTCATGTGATGCGAATTCCACGCTCACCTCAGCTCATGTGAGTCAAATCCCGCGCTCACCTCAACTAATGTGATGCGAATCCCGCTCTTACCTCAGCTCATGTGATGCGAATCCCGCGCTTTCCTCAGCTCATGTGATGCGAATCCCACGCTTGCCTCAGCTCATGTGATGCGAATCCCACACTTACCTCAGCTCATGTGATGTGAATCCCGCGCTTACCTCATGTGATGCGAATCCCACGCTCACCTCAGCTCATGTGAGTCAAATCCCGCGCTCACCTCAACTAATGTGATGCGAATCCCGCGCTTACCTCAGCTCATGTGATGCGAATCCCGCGCTTTCCTCAGCTCATGTGATGCGAATCCCGCGCTTGCCTCAGCTTATGTGATGTGAATCCCGCGCTTACCTCAGCTCATGTGAGTCGATTTCCGCGCTTACTTCAGCTCATGTGATGCGAATCCCGCGCTTGCCTCAGCTCATGTGATGCGAATCCCTTGCTTACCTCAGCTCATGTGATGCAAATCCCGCGCTTACCTCAGCTCATGTGATGCGAATCGCTTGTCTCAGCTCATGTGATGCGAATCCCGCTTACCTCAGCTCATGTGATGCGAATCCCATGTTTACCTCAGCTCATGTGATGCGAATCCCGCGCTTTCCTCAGCTCAAGGGATGCGATTCCCGTGCTTACCTCAGCTCATGTGATGCAAATCCCGCGCTTACCTCAGCTCATGTGAGTCGAATCCCACGCTTACCTCCGCTCATGTGATGCGAATCCCATGCTTACCTCAGCTCATGTGAGTCAAATCCCGTGCTTACCTCAGCTCATGTGATGCGAATCCCGTGCTTACCTCAGCTCATGTGAGTCGAATCCCGCGCTTACCTCAGCTCATGTGATGTGAATCCCACGTTCACCTCAGCTCATGTGATGCGAATCCCACGCTCACCTCAGCTCATGTGATGCGAATCCCACGTTCACCTCAGCTCATGTGATGCGAATCCCACGTTCACCTCAGCTCATGTGATGTGAATCCCACGTTCACCTCAGCTCATGTGATGTGAATCCCGCGTTCACCTCAGCTCATGTGATGCGAATCCCGCGCTTACCTCAGCTCATGTGATGCGAATCCCACGCTACCTCATGTGATGCGCTAATCCCACGCTCACCTCAGCTCATGTGAGTCAAATCCCGCGCTCACCTCAGCTAATGTGATGCGAATCCCGCGCTTGCCTCAGCTCATGTGATGCGAATCCCGTGCTTACCTCAGCTCATGTGATGCGAATCCCACGCTTACCTCATGTGATGCGAATCCCACGCCACCTCAACTCGAGTGAGTCAAATCCCGCGCTCACCTCAGCTATTGTGATGCGAATCCCGCGCTTACCTCAGCTCATGTGATGCGAATCCCGTGCTTACCTCAGCTCATGTGATGCGAATCACGTGCTCCTCGAGCTGCGGGATTTATGTAAACGGAGCAGTGAAGAGCAAAGTCAGTGTTTCAACTATAAAAGTTAAGCTTTCAAAGACATGATCTGAAAATGCGCCAGACTGATCGCGCGCTGTAAATGTAGCCGCGAATCCCGCGATAACCTCATCTCAAGTGATGCGAATCCCGTGCTTACCTCAGCTCATGTGATGCGAATCCCGTGATTACCTCAGCTCATGTGATGCGAATCCCGTGCTTACCTCAGCTCATGTGATGTGAATCGCGCTTACCTCATGTGATGCGAATCCCACGCTCACCTCAGCTCATGTGAGTCAAATCCCGCACTCACCTCAGCTAATGTGATGCGAATCCCGCGCTTACCTCAGCTCATGTGATGCGAATCTCGCACTCACCTCAGCTAATGTGATGCGAATCCCGCGCTTACCTCAGCTCATGTGATGCGAATCCCACGCTTACCTCATGTGATGCGAATCCCACGCTCACCTCAACTCGAGTGAGTCAAATCCCGCGCTCACCTCAGCTATTGTGATGCGAATCCCGCGCTTACCTCAGCTCATGTGATGCGAATCCCGCGCTTACCTCAGCTCATGTGATGCGAATCACGCGCTCGGCTCGGGAGCTGCGGGGATTCATGTAAACGGAGCAGTGGAGAGCAAAGTCAGTGTTTCAACTATAAAAGTTAAGCTTTCAAAGACATGATCTGAAAATGCGCCAGACTGATCGCGCGCTGTAAATGTAGCCGCGAATCCCGCGATTACCTCAGCTCAAGTGATGCGAATCCGTGCTTACCACAGCTCATGTGATGCGAATCCGTGATTACCTCAGCTCATGTGATGCGAATCCCACACTTACCTCAGCTCATGTGATGTGAATCCCGCGCTTACCTCATGTGATGCGAATTCCACGCTCACCTCAGCTCATGTGAGTCAAATCCCGCGCTCACCTCAACTAATGTGATGCGAATCCCGCTCTTACCTCAGCTCATGTGATGCGAATCCCGCGCTTTCCTCAGCTCATGTGATGCGAATCCCGCGCTTGCCTCAGCTCATGTGATGCGAATCCCTTGCTTACCTCAGCTCATGTGATGCAAATCCCGCGCTACCTCAGCTCATGTGATGCGAATCCCGCGCTTGTCTCAGCTCATGTGATGCGAATCCGCGCTTACCTCAGCTCATGTGATGCGAATCCCATGTTTACCTCAGCTCATGTGATGCGAATCCCGCTTTCCTCAGCTCAAGGGATGCGATTCCCGTGCTTACCTCAGCTCATGTGATGCAAATCCCGCGCTTACCTCAGCTCATGTGAGTCGAATCCCACGCTTACCTCCGCTCATGTGATGCGAATCCCATGCTTACCTCAGCTCATGTGAGTCAAATCCGTGCTTACCTCAGCTCATGTGATGCGAATCCCGTGCTTACCTCAGCTCATGTGAGTCGAATCCGCGCTACCTCAGCTCATGTGATGTGAATCCCACGCTTCACCTCAGCTCATGTGATGCGAATCCCACGCTCACCTCAGCTCATGTGATGCGAATCCCACGTTCACCTCAGCTCATGTGATGCGAATCCCACGTTCACCTCAGCTCATGTGATGTGAATCCCACGTTCACCTCAGCTCATGTGATGTGAATCCCGCTCACCTCAGCTCATGTGATGCGAATCCCGCGCTTACCTCAGCTCATGTGATGCGAATCCCACGCTTACCTCATGTGATGCGAATCCCACGCTCACCTCAGCTCATGTGAGTCAAATCCGCCACCTCAGCTAATGTGATGCGAATCCCGCGCTTGCCTCAGCTCATGTGATGCGAATCCGTGCTTACCTCAGCTCATGTGATGCGAATCCCACGCTTACCTCATGTGATGCGAATCCCACGCTCACCTCAACTCGAGTGAGTCAAATCCCGCGCTCACCTCAGCTATTGTGATGCGAATCCCGTGCTTACCTCAGCTCATGTGATGCGAATCCGTGCTTACCTCAGCTCATGTGATGCGAATCACGTGCTCGGCTCGGAGCTGCGGGATTTATGTAAACGGAGCAGTGAAGAGCAAAGTCAGTGTTTCAACTATAAAAAGCTTTCAAAGACATGATCTGAAAATGCGCCAGACTGATCGCGCTGTAAATGTAGCCGCGAATCCCGCGATAACCTCATCTCAAGTGATGCGAACCCGTGCTTACCTCAGCTCATGTGATGCGAATCCGTGATTACCTCAGCTCATGTGATGCGAATCCGTGCTTACCTCAGCTCATGTGATGTGAATCCCGCGCTTACCTCATGTGATGCGAATCCCACGCTCACCTCAGCTCATGTGAGTCAAATCCGCACTCACCTCAGCTAATGTGATGCGAATCCCGCGCTTACCTCAGCTCATGTGATGCGAATCGACTCACCTCAGCTAATGTGATGCGAATCCCGCGCTTACCTCAGCTCATGTGATGCGAATCCCACGCTTACCTCATGTGATGCGAATCCCACGCTCACCTCAACTCGAGTGAGTCAAATCCCGCGCTCACCTCAGCTATTGTGATGCGAATCCCGCTTACCTCAGCTCATGTGATGCGAATCCCGCGCTTACCTCAGCTCATGTGATGCGAATCACGCGCTCGGCTCGGGAGCTGCGGGGATTCATGTAAACGGAGCAGTGGAGAGCAAAGTCAGTGTTTCAACTATAAAAGTTAAGCTTTCAAAGACATGATCTGAAAATGCGCCAGACTGATCGCGCGCTGTAAATGTAGCCGCGAATCCCGCGATTACCTCAGCTCAAGTGATGCGAATCCCGTGCTTACCACAGCTCATGTGATGCGAATCCGTGATTACCTCAGCTCATGTGATGCGAATCCCACACTTACCTCAGCTCATGTGATGTGAATCCCGCGCTTACCTCATGTGATGCGAATTCCACGCTCACCTCAGCTCATGTGAGTCAAATCCCGCCACCTCAACTAATGTGATGCGAATCCCGCTCTTACCTCAGCTCATGTGATGCGAATCCCGCGCTTTCCTCAGCTCATGTGATGCGAATCCCACGCTTGCCTCAGCTCATGTGATGCGAATCCCACACTTACCTCAGCTCATGTGATGTGAATCCCGCGCTTACCTCATGTGATGCGAATCCCACGCTCACCTCAGCTCATGTGAGTCAAATCCCGCGCTCACCTCAACTAATGTGATGCGAATCCCGCGCTTACCTCAGCTCATGTGATGCGAATCCCGCGCTTTCCTCAGCTCATGTGATGCGAATCCCACGCTTGCCTCAGCTTATGTGATGTGAATCCCGCGCTTACCTCAGCTCATGTGAGTCGATTTCGCGCTTACTTCAGCTCATGTGATGCGAATCCCGCGCTTGCCTCAGCTCATGTGATGCGAATCCTTGCTTACCTCAGCTCATGTGATGCAAATCCCGCTTACCTCAGCTCATGTGATGCGAATCGCGCTTGCCTCAGCTCATGTGATGCGAACCCGCGCTTACCTCAGCTCATGTGATGCGAATCCCATGTTTACCTCAGCTCATGTGATGCGAATCCGCGCTTTCCTCAGCTCAAGGGATGCGATTCCCGTGCTTACCTCAGCTCATGTGATGCAAATCCCGCGCTTACCTCAGCTCATGTGAGTCGAATCCCACGCTACCTCCGCTCATGTGATGCGAATCCCATGCTTACCTCAGCTCATGTGAGTCAAATCCGTGCTTACCTCAGCTCATGTGATGCGAATCCCGTGCTTACCTCAGCTCATGTGAGTCGAATCCCGCGCTTACCTCAGCTCATGTGATGTGAATCCCACGTTCACCTCAGCTCATGTGATGCGAATCCCACGCTCACCTCAGCTCATGTGATGCGAATCCCACGTTCACCTCAGCTCATGTGATGCGAATCCCACGTTCACCTCAGCTCATGTGATGTGAATCCCACGTTCACCTCAGCTCATGTGATGTGAATCCCGCGTTCACCTCAGCTCATGTGATGCGAATCCCGCGCTTACCTCAGCTCATGTGATGCGAATCCCACGCTTACCTCATGTGATGCGAATCCCACGCTCACCTCAGCTCATGTGAGTCAAATCCCGCGCTCACCTCAGCTAATGTGATGCGAATCCCGCGCTTGCCTCAGCTCATGTGATGCGAATCCCGTGCTTACCTCAGCTCATGTGATGCGAATCCCACGCTTACCTCATGTGATGCGAATCCCACACTCACCTCAACTCGAGTGAGTCAAATCCCGCGCTCACCTCAGCTATTGTGATGCGAATCCCGTGCTTACCTCAGCTCAGCTCATGTGATGCGAATCCCGTGCTTACCTCAGCTCATGTGATGCGAATCACGTGCTCGCCTCGAGCCGCGGGATTTATGTAAACGGAGCAGTGAAGAGCAAAGTCAGTGTTTCAACTATAAAAGTTAAGCTTTCAAAGACATGATCTGAAAATGCGCCAGACTGATCGCGCGCTGTAAATGTAGCCGCGAATCCCGCGATAACCTCATCTCAAGTGATGCGAATCCCGTGCTTACCTCAGCTCATGTGATGCGAATACCGTGATTACCTCAGCTCATGTGATGCGAATCCCGTGCTTACCTCAGCTCATGTGATGTGAATCCCGCGCTTACCTCATGTGATGCGAATCCCACGCTCACCTCAGCTCATGTGAGTCAAATCCCGCACTCACCTCAGCTAATGTGATGTGAATCCGCGCGCACCTCAGCTCATGTGATGCGAATCTCGCACTCACCTCAGCTAATGTGATGCGAATCCCGCGCTTACCTCAGCTCATGTGATGCGAATCCCACGCTTACCTCATGTGATGCGAATCCCACGCTCACCTCAACTCGAGTGAGTCAAATCCCGCCCACCTCAGCTATTGTGATGCGAATCCCGCGCTTACCTCAGCTCATGTGATGCGAATCCCGCGCCACCTCAGCTCATGTGATGCGAATCACGCGCTCGGCTCGGGAGCTGCGGGGATTCATGTAAACGGAGCAGTGGAGAGCAAAGTCAGTGTTTCAACTATAAAAGTTAAGCTTTCAAAGACATGATCTGAAAATGCGCCAGACTGATCGCGCGCTGTAAATGTAGCCGCGAATCCCGCGATTACCTCAGCTCAAGTGATGCGAATCCCGTGCTTACCACAGCTCATGTGATGCGAATCCCGTGATTACCTCAGCTCATGTGATGCGAATCCCACACTTACCTCAGCTCATGTGATGTGAATCCCGCGCTTACCTCATGTGATGCGAATTCCACGCTCACCTCAGCTCATGTGAGTCAAATCCCGCGCTCACCTCAACTAATGTGATGCGAATCCCGCTCTTACCTCAGCTCATGTGATGCGAATCCCGCGCTTTCCTCAGCTCATGTGATGCGAATCCCACGCTTGCCTCAGCTCATGTGATGCGAATCCCACACTTACCTCAGCTCATGTGATGTGAATCCCGCGCTTACCTCATGTGATGCGAATCCCACGCTCACCTCAGCTCATGTGAGTCAAATCCCGCGCTCACCTCAACTAATGTGATGCGAATCCCGCGCTTACCTCAGCTCATGTGATGCGAATCCCGCGCTTTCCTCAGCTCATGTGATGCGAATCCCGCGCTTGCCTCAGCTTATGTTGTCCTGTTTAACACTGTGAAGCTGCTTTGAAACAATCGTCATTGTAAAAGCGCTATATAAATAAAGTTGATTGATTGATTGATTATGTGATGTGAATCCCGCGCTTACCTCAGCTCATGTGAGTCGATTTCCGCGCTTACTTCAGCTCATGTGATGCGAATCCCGCGCTTGCCTCAGCTCATGTGATGCGAATCCCTTGCTTACCTCAGCTCATGTGATGCAAATCCCGCGCTTACCTCAGCTCATGTGATGCGAATCCCGCGCTTGCCTCAGCTCATGTGATGCGAATCCCGCGCTTACCTCAGCTCATGTGATGCGAATCCCATGTTTACCTCAGCTCATGTGATGCGAATCCCGCGCTTTCCTCAGCTCAAGGGATGCGATTCCCGTGCTTACCTCAGCTCATGTGATGCAAATCCCGCTTACCTCAGCTCATGTGAGTCGAATCCCACGCTTACCTCCGCTCATGTGATGCGAATCCCATGCTTACCTCAGCTCATGTGAGTCAAATCCCGTGCTTACCTCAGCTCATGTGATGCGAATCCCGTGCTTACCTCAGCTCATGTGAGTCGAATCCCGCGCTTACCTCAGCTCATGTGATGTGAATCCCACGTTCACCTCAGCTCATGTGATGCGAATCCCACGCTCACCTCAGCTCATGTGATGCGAATCCCACGTTCACCTCAGCTCATGTGATGCGAATCCCACGTTCACCTCAGCTCATGTGATGTGAATCCCACGTTCACCTCAGCTCATGTGATGTGAATCCCGCGTTCACCTCAGCTCATGTGATGTGAATCCCGCGTTCACCTCAGCTCATGTGATGTGAATCTTGCGCTTACCTCAGCTCATGTGATGCGAATCCCGCGCTCGGCTCGGGAGCTGTGGGGATTCATGTAAACGGAGCAGTGGAGAGCAAAGTGAGTGTTTCAACTATAAAAGTTAAGCTTCCAGAGACATGATCTGAAAATGCGCCAGACTGATCACGCGCTGTGAATGTAGCCGGGAATCCCACGATTACCTCAACTCAAGTGATGCGAATCCTGTGCTTACCTCAGCTCATGTGATGCGAATCCCGCGATTACCTCAGCTCAAGTGATGCGAATCCCGTGCTTACCTCAGCTCATGTGATGCGAATCCCGCGATTACCTCAGCTCAAGTGATGCGAATCCCGTGCTTACCTCAGCTCATGTGATGTGAATCCCGCGATTACCTCAGCTCATGTGATGCAAATCCCGTGCTTGCCTCAGCTCATGTGATGCAAATCCGTGATTACCTCAGCTCATGTGATGCGAATCCCGCGCTTGCATCAGCTCATGTGAATGCTATCCCGCGCTTACCTCAGCTCATGTGATGCGAATCCCACGCTTACCTCAGCTCATGTGATGCGAATCCCGCGCTTTCCTCAGCTCAAGTGATGCGAATCCCGTGCTTACCTCAGCTCATGTGAGTCGATTCCCGTGCTTACCTCAGCTCATGTGATGCGAATCCCGTGCTTACCTCAGCTCATGTGTTGTGAATCCCGCGCTTACCTTAGCTCAAGTGATGCGAATCCCGTGCTTACCTCAGCTCAAGTGAGTCGAATCCCGCGCTTACCTCAGCTCATGTGATGCGAATCCCGTGCTTACCTCAGCTCATGTGATGCGAATCCCGCGCTTTCCTCAGCTCAAGTGATGCGAATCCCGTGCTAACCTCAGCTCATGTGATGCGAATCCTTTGCTTACCTCAGCTCATGTGATGCAAATCCCACGCTTACCTCAGCTCATGTGAGTCAAATCCCACGCTTACCTCAGCTCATGTGAGTCGAATCCCACGCTTACCTCCGCTCATGTGATGCGAATCCCATGCTTACCTGAGCTCATGTGAGTCAAATCCCACGCTTACCTCAGCTCATGTGAGTCAAATCCCGTGCTTACCTCAGCTCATGTGAGTCAAATCCCGTGCTTACCTCAGCTCATGTGAGTCAAATCCCACGCTTACCTCAGCTCATGTGAGTCAAATCCCGTGCTTACCTCAGCTCATGTGATGTGAATCCAACGTTCACCTCAGCTCATCTGATGCGAATCCCACGTTCACCTCAGCTCATGTGATGCGAATCCCACGTTCACCTCAGCTCATGTGAGTCGAATCCCGCGCTTACCTCAGCTCATGTGATGTGAATCCCACGCTTACCTCCGCTCATGTGATGCGAATCCCATGCTTACCTCAGCTCATGTGAGTCAAATCCCACGCTTACCTCAGCTCATGTGAGTCAAATCCCGTGCTTACCTCAGCTCATGTGAGTCAAATCCCGTGCTTACCTCAGCTCATGTGATGCGAATCCCCTGCTTACCTCAGCTCATGTGAGTCGAATCCCGCGCTTACCTCAGCTCATGTGATGTGAATCCCACGTTCACCTCAGCTCATGTGATGCGAATCCCACGTTCACCTCAGCTCATGTGATGCGAATCCCACGTTCACCTCAGCTCATGTGATGTGAATCCCGCGTTCACCTCAGCTCATGTGATGTGAATCTTGCGCTTACCTCAGCTCATGTGATGCGAATCCCGCTCTCGGCTCGGGAGCTGTGGGGATTCATGTAAACGGAACAGTGGAGAGCAAAGTGAGTGTTTCAACTATAAAAGTTAAGCTTCCAGAGACATGATCTGAAAATGCGCCAGACTGATCACGCGCTGTGAATGTAGCCGGGAATCCCGCGATTACCTCAGCTCAAGTGATGCGAATCCCGTGCTTACCTCAGCTCATGTGATGCGAATCCCGCGATTACCTCAGCTAATGTGATGCAAATCCCGTGCTTGCCTCAGCTCATGTGATGCAAATGCGTGATTACCTCAGCTCATGTGATGCGAATCCCGCGCTTGCATCAGCTCATGTGAATGCTATCCCGCGCTTACCTCAGCTCATGTGATGCGAATCCCACGCTTACCTCAGCTCATGTGATGCGAATCCCGCGCTTTCCTCAGCTCAAGTGATGCGAATCCCACGCTTACCTCAGCTCATGTGAGTCGATTCCCGTGCTTACCTCAGCTCATGTGATGTGAATCCCGCGCTTACCTCAGCTCAAGTTATGCGAATCCCGTGCTTACCTCAGCTCATGTGAGTCGAATCCCGCGCTTACCTCAGCTCATGTGATGCGAATCCCGTGCTTACCTCAGCTCATGTGATGCGAATCCCGCGCTTTCCTCAGCTCAAGTGATGCGAATCCCGTGCTAACCTCAGCTCATGTGATGCGAATCCTTTGCTTACCTCAGCTCATGTGATGCAAATCCCGCGCTTACCTCAGCTCATGTGAGTCAAATCCCACGCTTACCTCCGCTCATGTGATGCGAATCCCGCAATAACCTCAGCTCATGTGATGCGAATCCCGTGCTTACCTCGCTCATGTAATGCGAATCCCGCGCTTACCTCAGCTAATGTGATGTGAATCCCGCGTTCACCTCAGCTCATGTGATGAGAATTCCGCGCTTACCTCAGCTCATGTAATGCGAATCCCTTGCTTACCTCAGCTCAAGTGATGCGAATCCCGTGCTTACCTCAGCTCATGTGAGTCGATTCCCGTGCTTACCTCAGCTCATGTGATGCGAATCCCGCGCTTACCTCAGCTCATGTGATGTGAATCCCGCGCTTACCTCAGCTCAAGTGATGCGAATCCCGTGCTTACCTCAGCTCATTTGAGTGGAATCCCGCGCTCACCTCATCTATAGTGATGCGAATCCCGCGCTTACCTCAGCTCATGTGATGCGAATCCCGTGCTTACCTCAGCTCATGTGATGCGAATCCCGCGCTTTCCTCAGCTCAAGTGATGCAAATCCAGTGCTAACCTCAGCTCATGTGATGCGAACTTTGCTTACCTCAGCTCATGTGATGCAAATCCCACGCTTACCTCAGCTCATGTGAGGCAAATCCCACGCTTACCTCCGCTCATGTGATGCGAATCCCGCAATTACCTCAGCTCATGTGATGCGAATCCCGTGCTTACCTCAGCTCATGTGAGTCGAATCCCGTGCTTACCTCAGCTCATGTGATGCGAATCCAGCGAATCCAGTAAACCCGCTTCCAGCACGACGACTCCCATCTTTCGAAAATTCTGATCTAATATGACTTCTGAACTGTAAGGTTGCCAGAATAATAATCATACACTATACCACCATACTACTCGACCTCAGTGCTGCATTCGACACTGTTGACAACAACATACTTCTTGACAGGCTGGAAAACTGGGTCAGGCTTTCTGGGATGGTCCTTAAATGGTTCAGGTCACACTAAGAAGGAAGAGATTATTATGTGAGTATAGGTGACCATAAGTCTGACTGGACATCCATGACTTGCGGAGTCCCACAAGGGTCAATTCTTACACCACTCCTGTTCAACCTGTAAATGCTCCCACTGAGCCAAATTATGAGAAAGAACCAAATGGCTTACCACAGCTATGCTGACGACACCCAGATCTACTTAGCACTATCACCTAATGACTATAGCCCCATTGACTCCCTGTGCAAATGCATTGATGAAGTTAACAGTTGGATGAGCCAAAACTATCTTCAGTTAAACAAAAACAAAACCGAACTTATGGCATGTGGAAACAAAGATGAAATTCTCAAGGTGAACGCATATCTTGAGACAAAAGGTCTAATAACAAAAAATCAAGTCAGGAATCTTGGTGTGATTTTGGAGTCAGACCTGAGTTTCAGTTGTCATGTCAAAGCAATAACTAAATCAGCTTACTGTCATCTGAAAAACATCACAAGAATCAGATGCTTTGTTTCCAGGCAAGACTTAGAGAAACGTGTTCATGCTTTCATCACCAGCAGGGTGGACTATTGTATTGGTCTTCTCACCGGCCTTCCCAAAAAGACCATTAGACAGCTGCAGCTCATACAGAATGCTGCGGCCAGGAATCTGAGTAGAACCAGAAAAAATGACCATATCACGCCAGTCCTCAGGTCTTTACACTGGCTTCCAGTTACATTTAGGATCGATTTTAAAGTATTATTACTTGTTTATAAATCACTCAATGACCTAGGACCTTAATACTGTACATTGCAGATATGCTGATTAAATACAAACCCATCAGATCACTCAGATCATCAGGATCAAGTCAGTTAGAAATACCAAGAGTTCACTCAAAGCAAGGAGAGTCTGCGTTCAGCTATTATGCCAGCCGCAGCTGGAACCAGCTTCCAGAAGAGATCAGATGTGCTCCAACAGTAGCCACATTCAAATCCAGACTCAAAACACATCTGTCCAGCTGTGCCTTTACTGAATGAGCACTGTGCCACTGTACGAAGTAGACGGACTGGCTTAACCGACCGCCTGCTAGCTGCCTCCCGTTACAAAAGTCAGGTAAATCCCAACACATAGACACTCTTTTACCTAGATATTATCACATAGAGACTGTGTCTGTTCCGCGAATAAGTAATTACAAAAAAAACATCAAAACCATTCAACGGTAATAATTTAATTGATGTCCAACAAATAAACAATATATGTAATACGGATAATCAAATGATAAAGCTTGAGTTGCTGAATATTCGATCCCTTTCCCCAAAAACGCTTATTGTTAATGATATCATTACAGATAATAATCTAGATGTGCTGTGTTTGACAGAAACCTGGCTAAAACCTGACGACTACATTACTTTAAATGAGTCCACCCCACAAGATTATTGTTATAAACACGACCCGCATCTGAAAGGAAAAGGGGGAGGGGTTGCTGTAATTTATAATAATATCTTCAGTATTACTCAGAAGTCTAGTTTCAAATATAATTCCTTTAAATTTTGGTGCTTTATGTAACGTTATGTAGTGCAAATGATAAATCCCGTGTAACATTTGTGTTAGCTACTGTATATAGGCCACCAGGGCACAATACAGACTTTATCAAAGAATTTGCTGATTTTCTATCAGAGTTAGTTCTGGCGTAGATAAATTACTAATTGTTGTTGATTTTAATATCCATGTAGACAATGAAAAAGACACATTGGGATTGGCATTTAAAGACATTTTAAACTCTATTGGAGTTAGGCAACACGTGTCAGGACCTACTCATCGCCATAATCATACTTTAGACCTAATATTGTCACATGGAATAAATGTTGATACTGTTGAAATTCTGCAGCAGAGCGACGACATCTCAGATCGTTACCTAGTATCATGTATACTTAATTTAGCTAAGGCTACAAAGGCATCCACCCGTTTAAAAAATGGCAGGACTATCACCGCTGCGACTAAAGATTGCTTTTTAAATAATCTTCCTAATCAGTTCCATCTCCTCAGCATTCCAGATAGCTTAGAGGAACTCGATGTTCTCGCAGTGCAAAAGTATGGAAGAAAAATAATGACAAATGTTTAGGCAATACTTGACATTATATGCATCACATTAACCGTGCTTGCATTTAAAGGATTGTATTCTTAGGGCTTGAACTTTTATGGGCTGAAATAGTTGCGTATTTAAACTATGAATATTTTAATTCAAAACATTTCACACACATTTTTATTTTTAAAAAACAATCAGTAATTCATATTCACCTTTAAAATGTCAAAATCTTAATTCTGTTTAACAGAAAATGCAGCATTTCACATCCAGGAACTGCAAGAAAAGCAATAGAGTACAGATGCATAATCTCCATCTGCTGTTAGTCTGTCTGCCCAGCAGGTGGCGCTAGCGGCTATGGGTGAAGACCTGGGGGCGTATTTCAAAAACTTTCTATCTTAGGTTTTAACTTAAGATATGATAAGTTAATTTTGGATTTTTTACAATTTCGTATTACAGAATCAAATCTTAACTTGATTTAGGATTCTTATCCTATCTTACAAAATCTCATCTTATTTGTAGCTAGGAAATCTTAAACCGCTCAGAGTTCGGTTATCAACTGTCAGATCTTGTACCAAGCAACCAACAACGTGCAAACTGCTTCTGAGGTAAACCTAAAATCAAATTGCTTTATCAGTGCTGGTGCTACTCAACCTCAGTACTGCACTAAACACTGGGCTTCTGGTAGAACCTAGGATATCTAAGTCCACTAAAGGAGAAAGAACGTTCTCATATTTAGTACCTAAACTATGGAATAGCCTACATAATAATGTTCGGGGCTCAGACTCACTCTCACAGTTTAAATCTAGATTAAAGACGCATCTCTTTAGCCAAGCATTCCCATAATGCTTCTCATAATCTTGTACTCCAGTTATATTAGTGCACATTGCTTAATGCTTTGAACAGCAGCTACGCTAATTATTTTCCTGTTCTGTTTTATCTTGGGACGCCCATCCCGAGGTAACCATAGAGTCCGTAATCTCCAACCTCTCATACAGACTGATGACCATCACCTGTGAAGAGATGACTAACTCCTGCGAGGACTTCAGATGATCATCACCTGTGAAGAGACGACTCAACTCCTGTTAGGACTTCAGATGACCATCACCTGTGAAGAGATGACTCCAACTCCTGCGAGGACTTCAGATGACCATCACCTGTGAAGAAATGACTTCAACTCCTGTGAGGACTCCAGATGACCATCACCTGTGAAGAGATGACTCAACTCCTGGAGGACTTCAGATGACCATCACCTGTGAAGAGATTACTCAACTCCTGTGAGGAGTTCAGATGACCATCACCTGTGAAGAGACGACTCCAACTCCTGCGAGGACTTCAGATGACCATCACCTGTGAAGAGACGACTCAACTCCTGCGAGGAGTTCAGATGACCATCACCTGTGATGAGACGACTCAACTCCTGTTTGGACTTCAGATGACCATCACCTGTGAAGAGATGACTCCAACTCCTGCGAGGACTTCAGATGACCATCACCTGTGAAGAGATGACTCAACTCCTGTGAGGACTCCAGATGACCATCACCTGTGAAGAGATGACTCAACTCCTGAGAGGACTTCAGATGACCATCACCTGTGAAGAGATGACTTCAACTCCTGCGAGGACTTCAGATGGCCATCACCTGTGAAGAGATGACTTCAACTCCTGTGAGGACTCCAGATGACCATCACCTGTGAAGAGATTACTCAACTCCTGCGAGGACTCCAGATGACCATCACCTGTGAAGAGATGACTCCAACTCCTGCGAGGACTTCAGATGACCATCACCTGTGAAGAGATGACTCCAACTCCTGTGAGGACTCCAGATGACCATCACCTGTGAAGACATGACTCAACTCCTGCGAGGACTTCAGATGACCATCACCTGTGAAGAGATGACTCCAACTCCTAAGAGGACTTGAGATGACCATCACCTGTGAAGAGATGACTCTAACTCCTGTGAGGACTTCAGATGACCATCACCTGTGAAGAGATGACTCAACTCCTGTGAGGAGTTCAGATGACCATCACCTGTGAAGAGACGACTCCAACACCTGCGAGGACTTCAGATGACCATCACCTGTGAAGAGACGACTCCAACTCCTGCGAGGACTTCAGATGACCATCACCTGTGAAGAGATGACTCAACTCCTCCGAGGACTCCAGATGACCATCACCTGTGAAGACATGACTCCAACTCCTGTGAGGACTTCAGATGACCATAACCTGTGAAGAGATGACTTCAACTCCTGCGAGGACTTCAGATGACCATCACCTGTGAAGAGATGATTTCAACTCCTGTGATGACTCCAGATGACCATCACCTGTGAAGAGATGACTCCAACTCCTGCGAGGACTTCAGATGACCATCACCTGTGAAGAGATGACTCAACTCCTGGAGGACTTCAGATGATCATCACCAGTGAAGAGATGACTGAACTCCTGTGAGGACGTCAGATGGCCATCACCTGTGAAGAGATGACTGAACTCCTGTGACGACTTCAGATGACCATCACCTGTGAAGAGATGACTCCAACTTATGCGAGGACTTCAGATGACAATCACCTGTGAAGAGATGACTCAACTCCTGTGAGGACTCCAGATGACCATCACCAGTGAAGAGATGACTCAACTCCTGTGAGGACTTCAGATGACCATCACCTGTGAAGAGATGACTCAACTCCTGCGAGGACTTCAGATGACCATCACCTGTGAAGAGATGACTCAACTCCTGCGAGGACTTCAGATGACCATCACCTGTGAAGAGATGACTCCAACTCCTGCGAGGAGTTCAGATGACCATCACCTGTGAAGAGATGACTCAACTCCTGGAGGACTTCAGATGACCATCACCTGTAAAGAGATGACTCAACTCCTGGAGGACTTCAGATGACCATCACCTGTGAAGAGATGACTCCAACTCCTGTGATGAGTTCAGATGACCATCACCTGTGAAGAGACGACTCCAACTCCTGCGAAGACTTCAGATGACCATCACCTGTGAAGAGATAACTCAACTCCTGTGAGGACTTCAGATGACCATCACCTGTGAAGAGATGACTCAACTCCTGCGAGGACTTCAGATGACCATCACCTGTGAAGAGATGACTCCAACTCCTGCGAGGAGTTCAGATGACCATCACCTGTGAAGAGATGACTCAACTCCTGGAGGACTTCAGATGACCATCACCTGTAAAGAGATGACTCAACTCCTGGAGGACTTCAGATGACCATCACCTGTGAAGAGATGACTCAACTCCTGTGATGAGTTCAGATGACCATCACCTGTGAAGAGACGACTCCAACTCCTGCGAAGACTTCAGATGACCATCACCTGTGAAGAGATAACTCAACTCCTGTGAGGACTTCAGATGACCATCACCTGTGAAGAGATGACTCCAACTCCTGCGAAGACTTCAGATGACCATCACCTGTGAAGAGACGACTCCAACTCCTGCGAAGACTTCAGATGACCATCACCTGTGAAGAGATAACTCAACTCCTGTGAGGACTTCAGATGACCATCACCTGTGAAGAGATGACTCCAACTCCTGCGAAGACTTCAGATGACCATCACCTGTGAAGAGATGACTCAACTCCTGGAGGACTTCAGATGACCATCACCTGTGAAGAGATGACTCAACTCCTGTGAGGACTTCAGATAACCATCACCTGTGAAGAGATGACTCAACTCCTGTGAGGAGTTCAGATGACCATCACCTGTGAAGAGATGACTCAATTCCTGCGAGGATTTTAGGTGACCATCACCTGTGAAGAGATGACTCAATTCCTGTGAGGACTTCAGATGACCATCACCTGTGAAGAGATGACTCAACTCCTGCGAGGACTTCAGATGACCATCACCTGTGAAGAGATGACTCCAACTCCTGCGAGGAGTTCAGATGACCATCACCTGTGAAGAGATGACTCAACTCCTGGAGGACTTCAGATGACCATCACCTGTAAAGAGATGACTCAACTCCTGGAGGACTTCAGATGACCATCACCTGTGAAGAGATGACTCAACTCCTGTGATGAGTTCAGATGACCATCACCTGTGAAGAGCGACTCCAACTCCTGCGAAGACTTCAGATGACCATCACCTGTGAAGAGATAACTCAACTCCTGTGAGGACTTCAGATGACCATCACCTGTGAAGAGATGACTCCAACTCCTGCGAAGACTTCAGATGACCATCACCTGTGAAGAGACGACTCCAACTCCTGCGAAGACTTCAGATGACCATCACCTGTGAAGAGATAACTCAACTCCTGTGAGGACTTCAGATGACCATCACCTGTGAAGAGATGACTCCAACTCCTGCGAAGACTTCAGATGACCATCACCTGTGAAGAGATGACTCAACTCCTGGAGGACTTCAGATGACCATCACCTGTGAAGAGATGACTCAACTCCTGTGAGGACTTCAGATAACCATCACCTGTGAAGAGATGACTCAACTCCTGTGAGGAGTTCAGATGACCATCACCTGTGAAGAGATGACTCCAACTCCTGTGAGGAGTTCAGATGACCATCACCTGTGAAGAGATGACTCAACTCCTGTGAGGACTTCAGATGACCATCACCTGTGAAGAGATGACTCCAACTCCTGTGAGGACTTCAGATGACCATCACCTGTGAAGAGATGACTCCAACTCCTGTGAGGACTTCAGATGACCATCACCTGTGAAGAGATGACTAACTCCTGCGAGGATTTTAGGTGACCATCACATGTGAAGAGACGACTCCAACTCCTGCGAGGACTTCAGATGACCATCACCTGTGAAGAGATGACTTCAACTCCTGCGAGGACTTCAGATGACCATCACCTGTGAAGAGATGACTTCAACTCCTGTGAGGACTCCAGATGACCATCACCTGTGAAGAGATAACTCAACTCCTGTGAGGACTTCAGATGACCATCACCTGTGAAGAGATGACTCCAACTCCTGCGAGGAGTTCAGATGACCATCACCTGTGAAGAGATGACTCAACTCCTGGAGGACTTCAGATGACCATCATCTGTAAAGAGATGACTCAACTCCTGGAGGACTTCAGATGACCATCACCTGTGAAGAGATGACTAACTCCTGCGAGGATTTTAGGTGACCATCACATGTGAAGAGACGACTCCAACTCCTGCGAGGACTTCAGATGACCATCACCTGTGAAGAGATGACTTCAACTCCTGCGAGGACTTCAGATGACCATCACCTGTGAAGAGATGACTTCAACTCCTGTGAGGACTCCAGATGACCATCACCTGTGAAGAGATGACTCAACTCCTGAGGACTTCAGATGACCATCACCTGTGAAGAGATGACTCCAACTCCTGCGAGGAGTTCAGATGACCATCACCTGTGAAGAGATGACTCAACTCCTGGAGGACTTCAGATGACCATCATCTGTAAAGAGATGACTCAACTCCTGGAGGACTTCAGATGACCATCACCTGTGAAGAGATGACTCAACTCCTGTGATGAGTTCAGATGACCATCACCTGTGAAGAGACGACTCCAACTCCTGCGAAGACTTCAGATGACCATCACCTGTGAAGAGATAACTCAACTCCTGTGAGGACTTCAGATGACCATCACCTGTGAAGAGATGACTCCAACTCCTGCGAAGACTTCAGATGACCATCACCTGTGAAGAGACGACTCCAACTCCTGCGAAGACTTCAGATGACCATCACCTGTGAAGAGATAACTCAACTCCTGTGAGGACTTCAGATGACCATCACCTGTGAAGAGATGACTCCAACTCCTGCGAAGACTTCAGATGACCATCACCTGTGAAGAGATGACTCAACTCCTGGAGGACTTCAGATGACCATCACCTGTGAAGAGATGACTCAACTCCTGTGAGGACTTCAGATAACCATCACCTGTGAAGAGATGACTCAACTCCTGTGAGGAGTTCAGATGACCATCACCTGTGAAGAGATGACTCCAACTCCTGTGAGGAGTTCAGATGACCATCACCTGTGAAGAGATGACTCAACTCCTGTGAGGACTTCAGATGACCATCACCTGTGAAGAGATGACTCCAACTCCTGTGAGGACTTCAGATGACCATCACCTGTGAAGAGATGACTCCAACTCCTGTGAGGACTTCAGATGACCATCAACTGTGAAGAGATGACTAACTCCTGCGAGGATTTTAGGTGACCATCACATGTGAAGAGAAGACTCCAACTCCTGCGAGGACTTCAGATGACCATCACCTGTGAAGAGATGACTTCAACTCCTGCGAGGACTTCAGATGACCATCACCTGTGAAGAGATGACTTCAACTCCTGTGAGGACTCCAGATGACCATCACCTGTGAAGAGATAACTCAACTCCTGTGAGGACTTCAGATGACCATCACCTGTGAAGAGATGACTTCAACTCCTGTGAGGACTCCAGATGACCATCACCTGTGAAGAGATGACTCAACTCCTGAGAGAACTTCAGATGACCATCACCTGTGAATAGATGACTTCAACTCCTGCGAGGACTTCAGATGACCATCACCTGTGAAGAGATGACTCTAACTCCTGTGAGGACTTCAGATGGCCATCACCTGTGAAGAGATGATTTCAACTCCTGTGATGACTCCAGATGACCATCACCTGTGAAGAGATGACTCCAACTCCTGTGAGGACTCCAGATGACCATCACCTGTGAAGAGATGACTCCAACTCCTGCGAGGACTTCAGATGACCATCACCTGTGAAGAGATGACTCAACTCCTGGAGGACTTCAGATGATCATCACCAGTGAAGAGATGACTGAACTCCTGTGAGGACGTCAGATGGCCATCACCTGTGAAGAGATGATTTCAACTCCTGTGATGACTCCAGATGACCATCACCTGTGAAGAGATGACTCCAACTCCTGCGAGGACTTCAGATGACCATCACCTGTGAAGAGATGACTCAACTCCTGGAGGACTTCAGATGATCATCACCTGTGAAGAGATGACTCAACTCCTGTGAGGACTTCAGATGACCATCACCTGTGAAGAGATGACTGAACTCCTGTGAGGACGTCAGATGGCCATCACCTGTGAAGAGATGACTCAACTCCTGCGATGACTTCAGATGACCATCACCTGTGAAGAGATGACTCAACTCCTGTGAGGACTCCAGATGACCATCACCTGTGAAGAGATGACTCAACTCCTGCGAGGACTTCAGATGACCATCACCTGTGAAGAGATGACTCAACTCCTGGAGGACTTCAGATGACCATCACCTGTGAAGAGATGACTCAACTCCTGTGAGGAGTTCAGATGACCATCAACTGTGAAGAGACGACTCCAACTCCTGCGAAGACTTCAGATGACCATCACCTGTGAAGAGATGACTCAACTCCTGTGAGGACTTCAGATGACCATCACCTGTGAAGAGATGACTCCAACTCCTGCGAAGACTTCAGATGACCATCACCTGTGAAGAGATGACTCAATTCCTGCGAGGATTTTAGGTGACCATCACCTGTGAAGAGATGACTCAACTCCTGTGAGGACTTCAGATGACCATCACCTGTGAAGAGATGACTCAACTCCTGCGAGGACTTCAGATGACCATCACCTGTGAAGAGATGACTCCAACTCCTGCGAGGACTTCTGATGACCATCACATGTGAAGAGACGACTCCAACTCCTGCGAGGACTTCAGATGACCATCACCTGTGAAGAGATGACTCAACTCCTGCGAGGACTTCAGATGACCATCTGAGAGAAATGACTCCAACTCCTGTAAGGACTCCAGATGACCATCACCTGTGAAGAGATGACTCCAACTCCTGTGAGGACTTCAGATGACCATCACCTGTGAAGAGAGCAGCGACAACTCCTGCGAGGACTCCAGATGACCATCACCTGTGAAGAGATGACTCAACTCCTGTGAGGACTTCAGATGACCATCACCTGTGAAGAGATGACTCCAACTCCTGGAGGACTTCAGATGACCATCACCTGTGAAGAGATGACTTCAACTCCTGCAAGGACTTCAGATGCCCATCACCTGTGAAGAGGCAGCGACAACTCCTGCGAGGACTCCAGATGACCATCACCTGTGAAGAGATGACTCAACTCCTGAGGACTTCAGATGACCATCACCTGTGAAGAGATCACTCAACTCCTGGAGGACTTCAGATGACCATCACCTGTGAAGAGATGACTCTACTCCTGTGAGGACTTCAGATGACCATCACCTGTGAAGAGATGACTCCAACTCCTGTGAGGACTTCAGATGACCATCACCTGTGAAGAGATGACTCAACTCCTGTGAGGACTTCAGATGACCATCACCTGTGAAGAGATGACTAGCTCCTGCGAGGATTTTAGGTGACCATCACCTGTGAAGAGATGACTCAATTCCTGCGAGGACTTCAGATGACCATCACCTGTGAAGAGATGACTCAACTCCTGCGAGGACTTCAGATGACCATCACCTGTGAAGAGATGACTAACTCCTGTGAGGACTTCAGATGACCATCACCTGTGGAGAGATGACTTTAACTCCTGTGAGGACTCCAGATGACCATCACCTGTGAAGAGATGACTTCAACTCCTGCGAGGACTTCAGATGACCATCACCTGTGAAGAGATGACTCCAACTCCTGCGAGGACTTCAGATGACCATCACCTGTGAAGAGATGACTTCAACTCCGAGAGGACTTCTGATGACCATCACCTGTGAAGAGATGACTTCAACTCCTGCGAGGACTCCAGATGACCATCACCTGTGAAGAGATGACTCCAACTCCTGCAAGGATTTTAGGTGACCATCACCTGTGAAGAGATGACTTCAACTCCCGAGAGGACTTCTGATGACCATCACCTGTGAAGAGATGACTTCAACTCCTGCGAGGACTCCAGATGACCATCACCTGTGAAGAGATGACTCCAACTCCTGCAAGGATTTTAGGTGACCATCACCTGTGAAGAGATGACTTCAACTCCTCACGAGGACTTCAGATGACCATCACCTGTGAAGAGATGAACGGCTTCCAACTCCTGCGAGGACTCAGATGACCATCACCTGTGAAGAATGGACTCCAAACTCCTCACGAGGACTTCAGATGACCATCACCTGTGAAGGAAGATGATAGCTCCTGCGAGGACCTGAGATGGCCATCACCTGTGTGAAGGGCAGCTCTCAACTCCTGCGAGGAGTTCAGATGACCATCACCTGTGAAGAGATGACTCAACTCCTGGAGGACTTCAGATGACCATCACCTGTAAAGAGATGACTCAACTCCTGGAGGACTTCAGATGACCATCACCTGTGAAGAGATGACTCCAACTCCTGTGATGAGTTCAGATGACCATCACCTGTGAAGAGACGACTCCAACTCCTGCGAAGACTTCAGATGACCATCACCTGTGAAGAGATAACTCAACTCCTGTGAGGACTTCAGATGACCATCACCTGTGAAGAGATGACTCAACTCCTGCGAGGACTTCAGATGACCATCACCTGTGAAGAGATGACTCCAACTCCTGCGAGGAGTTCAGATGACCATCACCTGTGAAGAGATGACTCAACTCCTGGAGGACTTCAGATGACCATCACCTGTAAAGAGATGACTCAACTCCTGGAGGACTTCAGATGACCATCACCTGTGAAGAGATGACTCAACTCCTGTGATGAGTTCAGATGACCATCACCTGTGAAGAGACGACTCCAACTCCTGCGAAGACTTCAGATGACCATCACCTGTGAAGAGATAACTCAACTCCTGTGAGGACTTCAGATGACCATCACCTGTGAAGAGATGACTCCAACTCCTGCGAAGACTTCAGATGACCATCACCTGTGAAGAGACGACTCCAACTCCTGCGAAGACTTCAGATGACCATCACCTGTGAAGAGATAACTCAACTCCTGTGAGGACTTCAGATGACCATCACCTGTGAAGAGATGACTCCAACTCCTGCGAAGACTTCAGATGACCATCACCTGTGAAGAGATGACTCAACTCCTGGAGGACTTCAGATGACCATCACCTGTGAAGAGATGACTCAACTCCTGTGAGGACTTCAGATAACCATCACCTGTGAAGAGATGACTCAACTCCTGTGAGGAGTTCAGATGACCATCACCTGTGAAGAGATGACTCAATTCCTGCGAGGATTTTAGGTGACCATCACCTGTGAAGAGATGACTCAACTCCTGTGAGGACTTCAGATGACCATCACCTGTGAAGAGATGACTCAACTCCTGCGAGGACTTCAGATGACCATCACCTGTGAAGAGATGACTCCAACTCCTGCGAGGAGTTCAGATGACCATCACCTGTGAAGAGATGACTCAACTCCTGGAGGACTTCAGATGACCATCATCTGTAAAGAGATGACTCAACTCCTGGAGGACTTCAGATGACCATCACCTGTGAAGAGATGACTCAACTCCTGTGATGAGTTCAGACGACCATCACCTGTGAAGAGACGACTCCAACTCCTGCGAAGACTTCAGATGACCATCACCTGTGAAGAGATAACTCAACTCCTGTGAGGACTTCAGATGACCATCACCTGTGAAGAGATGACTCCAACTCCTGCGAAGACTTCAGATGACCATCACCTGTGAAGAGACGACTCCAACTCCTGCGAAGACTTCAGATGACCATCACCTGTGAAGAGATAACTCAACTCCTGTGAGGACTTCAGATGACCATCACCTGTGAAGAGATGACTCCAACTCCTGCGAAGACTTCAGATGACCATCACCTGTGAAGAGATGACTCAACTCCTGGAGGACTTCAGATGACCATCACCTGTGAAGAGATGACTCAACTCCTGTGAGGACTTCAGATAACCATCACCTGTGAAGAGATGACTCAACTCCTGTGAGGAGTTCAGATGACCATCACCTGTGAAGAGATGACTCCAACTCCTGTGAGGAGTTCAGATGACCATCACCTGTGAAGAGATGACTCAACTCCTGTGAGGACTTCAGATGACCATCACCTGTGAAGAGATGACTCCAACTCCTGTGAGGACTTCAGATGACCATCACCTGTGAAGAGATGACTCCAACTCCTGTGAGGACTTCAGATGACCATCAACTGTGAAGAGATGACTAACTCCTGCGAGGATTTTAGGTGACCATCACATGTGAAGAGAAGACTCCAACTCCTGCGAGGACTTCAGATGACCATCACCTGTGAAGAGATGACTTCAACTCCTCACGAGGACTTCAGATGACCATCACCTGTGAAGAGATGACTTCAACTCCTGTGAGGACTCCAGATGACCATCACCTGTGAAGAGATAACTCAACTCCTGTGAGGACTTCAGATGACCATCACCTGTGAAGAGATGACTTCAACTCCTGTGAGGACTCCAGATGACCATCACCTGTGAAGAGATGACTCAACTCCTGAGAGAACTTCAGATGACCATCACCTGTGAATAGATGACTTCAACTCCTGCGAGGACTTCAGATGACCATCACCTGTGAAGAGATGACTCTAACTCCTGTGAGGACTTCAGATGGCCATCACCTGTGAAGAGATGACTTCAACTCCTGTGATGACTCCAGATGACCATCACCTGTGAAGAGATGACTCCAACTCCTGTGAGGACTCCAGATGACCATCACCTGTGAAGAGATGACTCCAACTCCTGCGAGGACTTCAGATGACCATCACCTGTGAAGAGATGACTCAACTCCTGGAGGACTTCAGATGATCATCACCAGTGAAGAGATGACTGAACTCCTGTGAGGACGTCAGATGGCCATCACCTGTGAAGAGATGATTTCAACTCCTGTGATGACTCCAGATGACCATCACCTGTGAAGAGATGACTCCAACTCCTGCGAGGACTTCAGATGACCATCACCTGTGAAGAGATGACTCAACTCCTGGAGGACTTCAGATGATCATCACCTGTGAAGAGATGACTCAACTCCTGTGAGGACTTCAGATGACCATCACCTGTGAAGAGATGACTGAACTCCTGTGAGGACGTCAGATGGCCATCACCTGTGAAGAGATGACTCCAACTCCTGCGATGACTTCAGATGACCATCACCTGTGAAGAGATGACTCAACTCCTGTGAGGACTCCAGATGACCATCACCTGTGAAGAGATGACTCAACTCCTGAGGACTTCAGATGACCATCACCTGTGAAGAGATGACTCAACTCCTGGAGGACTTCAGATGACCATCACCTGTGAAGAGATGACTCAACTCCTGTGAGGAGTTCAGATGACCATCAACTGTGAAGAGACGACTCCAACTCCTGCGAAGACTTCAGATGACCATCACCTGTGAAGAGATGACTCAACTCCTGTGAGGACTTCAGATGACCATCACCTGTGAAGAGATGACTCCAACTCCTGCGAAGACTTCAGATGACCATCACCTGTGAAGAGATGACTCAATTCCTGCGAGGATTTTAGGTGACCATCACCTGTGAAGAGATGACTCAACTCCTGTGAGGACTTCAGATGACCATCACCTGTGAAGAGATGACTCAACTCCTGCGAGGACTTCAGATGACCATCACCTGTGAAGAGATGACTCAACTCCTGCGAGGACTTCTGATGACCATCACATGAAGAGACGACTCCAACTCCTGCGAGGACTTCAGATGACCATCACCTGTGAAGAGATGACTCAACTCCTGCGAGGACTTCAGATGACCATCTGAGAGAAATGACTCCAACTCCTGTAAGGACTCCAGATGACCATCACCAGTGAAGAGATGACTCCAACTCCTGTGAGGACTTCAGATGACCATCACCTGTGAAGAGACGACGACAACTCCTGCGAGGACTCCAGATGACCATCACCTGTGAAGAGATGACTCAACTCCTGTGAGGACTTCAGATGACCATCACCTGTGAAGAGATGACTCCAACTCCTGGAGGACTTCAGATGACCATCACCTGTGAAGAGATGACTTCAACTCCTGCAAGGACTTCAGATGCCCATCACCTGTGAAGAGAGACTCAACTCCTGCGAGGACTCCAGATGACCATCACCTGTGAAGAGATGACTCAACTCCTGCGAGGACTTCAGATGACCATCACCTGTGAAGAGATCACTCAACTCCTGGAGGACTTCAGATGACCATCACCTGTGAAGAGATGACTCTACTCCTGTGAGGACTTCAGATGACCATCACCTGTGAAGAGATGACTCAACTCCTGTGAGGACTTCAGATGACCATCACCTGTGAAGAGATGACTCAACTCCTGTGAGGACTTCAGATGACCATCACCTGTGAAGAGATGACTAGCTCCTGCGAGGATTTTAGGTGACCATCACCTGTGAAGAGATGACTCAATTCCTGCGAGGACTTCAGATGACCATCACCTGTGAAGAGATGACTCAACTCCTGCGAGGACTTCAGATGACCATCACCTGTGAAGAGATGACTCAACTCCTGGAGGACTTCAGATGATCATCACCTGTGAAGAGATGACTCAACTCCTGTGAGGAGTTCAGATGACCATCAACTGTGAAGAGACGACTCAACTCCTGCGAAGACTTCAGATGACCATCACCTGTGAAGAGATGACTCAACTCCTGTGAGGACTTCAGATGACCATCACCTGTGAAGAGATGACTCAACTCCTGCGAAGACTTCAGATGACCATCACCTGTGAAGAGATGACTCAATTCCTGCGAGGATTTTAGGTGACCATCACCTGTGAAGAGATGACTCAACTCCTGTGAGGACTTCAGATGACCATCACCTGTGAAGAGATGACTCAACTCCTGCGAGGACTTCAGATGACCATCACCTGTGAAGAGATGACTCCAACTCCTGCGAGGACTTCTGATGACCATCACATGTGAAGAGAGCGACTCCAACTCCTGCGAGGATTTCAGATGACCATCACCTGTGAAGAGATGACTCAACTCCTGCGAGGACTTCAGATGACCATCTGAGAGAAATGACTCCAACTCCTGTAAGGACTCAGATGACCATCACCTGTGAAGATGACTCAACTCCTGTGAGGACTTCAGATGACCATCACCTGTGAAGAGAGCGACAACTCCTGCGAGGACTCCAGATGACCATCACCTGTGAAGAGATGACTCAACTCCTGTGAGGACTTCAGATGACCATCACCTGTGAAGAGATGACTCCAACTCCTGGAGGACTTCAGATGACCATCACCTGTGAAGAGATGACTTCAACTCCTGCAAGGACTTCAGATGACCATCACCTGTGAAGAGGCAGCGACAACTCCTGCGAGGACTCCAGATGACCATCACCTGTGAAGAGATGACTCAACTCCTGCGAGGACTTCAGATGACCATCACCTGTGAAGAGATGACTCAACTCCTGGAGGACTTCAGATGACCATCACCTGTGAAGAGATGACTACTCCTGTGAGGACTTCAGATGACCATCACCTGTGAAGAGATGACTCCAACTCCTGTGAGGACTTCAGATGACCATCACCTGTGAAGAGATGACTCCAACTCCTGTGAGGACTTCAGATGACCATCACCTGTGAAGAGATGACTAGCTCCTGCGAGGATTTTAGGTGACCATCACCTGTGAAGAGATGACTCAACTCCTGCGAGGACTTCAGATGACCATCACCTGTGAAGAGATGCCTCCAACTCGAAGAGATGACCCCAACTCCTGTGAGGACTTCAGATGACCATCACCTGTGGAGAGATGACTTTAACTCCTGTGAGGACTCCAGATGACCATCACCTGTGAAGAGATGACTTCAACTCCTGCGAGGACTTCAGATGACCATCACCTGTGAAGAGATGACTCCAACTCCTGCGAGGACTTCAGATGACCATCACCTGTGAAGAGATGACTTCAACTCCGAGAGGACTTCTGATGACCATCACCTGTGAAGAGATGACTTCAACTCCTGCGAGGACTCCAGATGACCATCACCTGTGAAGAGATGACTCAACTCCTGCAAGGATTTTAGGTGACCATCACCTGTGAAGAGATGACTTCAACTCCCGAGAGGACTTCTGATGACCATCACCTGTGAAGAGATGACTTCAACTCCTGCGAGGACTTCAGATGACCATCACCTGTGAAGAGATGACTCAACTCCTGCAAGGATTTTAGGTGACCATCACCTGTGAAGAGATGACTTCAACTCCCGAGAGGACTTCTGATGACCATCACCTGTGAAGAGATGACTTCAACTCCTGCGAGGACTCCAGATGACCATCACCTGTGAAGAAATGACTCCAACTCCTGCGAGGACTTCAGATGACCATCACCTGTGAAGAGATGATTTCAACTCCTGTGATGACTCCAGATGACCATCACCTGTGAAGAGATGACTCCAACTCCTGCGAGGACTTCAGATGACCATCACCTGTGAAGAGATGACTCAACTCCTGGAGGACTTCAGATGATCATCACCAGTGAAGAGATGACTGAACTCCTGTGAGGACGTCAGATGGCCATCACCTGTGAAGAGATGACTGAACTCCTGTGACGACTTCAGATGACCATCACCTGTGAAGAGATGACTCCAACTTATGCGAGGACTTCAGATGACCATCACCTGTGAAGAGATGACTCAACTCCTGTGAGGACTCCAGATGACCATCACCAGTGAAGAGATGACTCAACTCCTGTGAGGACTTCAGATGACCATCACCTGTGAAGAGATGACTCAACTCCTGCGAGGACTTCAGATGACCATCACCTGTGAAGAGATGACTTCAACTCCTGGAGGACTTCAGATGACCATCACCTGTGAAGAGATGACTCAACTCCTGCGAGGACTTCAGATGACCATCACCTGTGAAGAGATGACTCCAACTCCTGCGAGGAGTTCAGATGACCATCACCTGTGAAGAGATGACTCAACTCCTGGAGGACTTCAGATGACCATCACCTGTAAAGAGATGACTCAACTCCTGGAGGACTTCAGATGACCATCACCTGTGAAGAGATGACTCCAACTCCTGGAGGACTTCAGATGACCATCACCTGTGAAGAGATGACTCAACTCCTGTGATGAGTTCAGATGACCATCACCTGTGAAGAGACGACTCCAACTCCTGCGAAGACTTCAGATGACCATCACCTGTGAAGAGATAACTCAACTCCTGTGAGGACTTCAGATGACCATCACCTGTGAAGAGATGACTCCAACTCCTGCGAAGACTTCAGATGACCATCACCTGTGAAGAGACGACTCCAACTCCTGTGAAGACTTCAGATGACCATCACCTGTGAAGAGATAACTCAACTCCTGTGAGGACTTCAGATGACCATCACCTGTGAAGAGATGACTCCAACTCCTGCGAAGACTTCAGATGACCATCACCTGTGAAGAGATGACTCAACTCCTGGAGGACTTCAGATGACCATCACCTGTGAAGAGATGACTCAACTCCTGTGAGGACTTCAGATAACCATCACCTGTGAAGAGATGACTCAACTCCTGTGAGGAGTTCAGATGACCATCACCTGTGAAGAGATGACTCCAACTCCTGTGAGGACTTCAGATGACCATCACCTGTGAAGAGATGACTCAACTCCTGTGAGGACTTCAGATGACCATCACCTGTGAAGAGATGACTCCAACTCCTGTGAGGACTTCAGATGACCATCACCTGTGAAGAGATGACTTCAACTCCGAGAGGACTTCTGATGACCATCACCTGTGAAGAGATGACTTCAACTCCTGCGAGGACTCCAGATGACCATCACCTGTGAAGAAATGACTCCAACTCCTGCGAGGACTTCAGATGACCATCACCTGTGAAGAGATGATTTCAACTCCTGTGATGACTCCAGATGACCATCACCTGTGAAGAGATGACTCCAACTCCTGAGGACTTCAGATGACCATCACCTGTGAAGAGATGACTCAACTCCTGGAGGACTTCAGATGATCATCACCAGTGAAGAGATGACTGAACTCCTGTGAGGACGTCAGATGGCCATCACCTGTGAAGAGATGACTGAACTCCTGTGACGACTTCAGATGACCATCACCTGTGAAGAGATGACTCCAACTTATGCGAGGACTTCAGATGACCATCACCTGTGAAGAGATGACTCAACTCCTGTGAGGACTCCAGATGACCATCACCAGTGAAGAGATGACTCAACTCCTGTGAGGACTTCAGATGACCATCACCTGTGAAGAGATGACTCAACTCCTGCGAGGACTTCAGATGACCATCACCTGTGAAGAGATGACTTCAACTCCTGGAGGACTTCAGATGACCATCACCTGTGAAGAGATGACTCAACTCCTGCGAGGACTTCAGATGACCATCACCTGTGAAGAGATGACTCCAACTCCTGCGAGGAGTTCAGATGACCATCACCTGTGAAGAGATGACTCAACTCCTGGAGGACTTCAGATGACCATCACCTGTAAAGAGATGACTCAACTCCTGGAGGACTTCAGATGACCATCACCTGTGAAGAGATGACTCCAACTCCTGGAGGACTTCAGATGACCATCACCTGTGAAGAGATGACTCAACTCCTGTGATGAGTTCAGATGACCATCACCTGTGAAGAGACGACTCCAACTCCTGCGAAGACTTCAGATGACCATCACCTGTGAAGAGATAACTCAACTCCTGTGAGGACTTCAGATGACCATCACCTGTGAAGAGATGACTCCAACTCCTGCGAAGACTTCAGATGACCATCACCTGTGAAGAGACGACTCCAACTCCTGTGAAGACTTCAGATGACCATCACCTGTGAAGAGATAACTCAACTCCTGTGAGGACTTCAGATGACCATCACCTGTGAAGAGATGACTCCAACTCCTGCGAAGACTTCAGATGACCATCACCTGTGAAGAGATGACTCAACTCCTGGAGGACTTCAGATGACCATCACCTGTGAAGAGATGACTCAACTCCTGTGAGGACTTCAGATAACCATCACCTGTGAAGAGATGACTCAACTCCTGTGAGGAGTTCAGATGACCATCACCTGTGAAGAGATGACTCCAACTCCTGTGAGGACTTCAGATGACCATCACCTGTGAAGAGATGACTCAACTCCTGTGAGGACTTCAGATGACCATCACCTGTGAAGAGATGACTCCAACTCCTGTGAGGACTTCAGATGACCATCACCTGTGAAGAGATGACTCCAACTCCTGTGAGGACTTCAGATGACCATCAACTGTGAAGAGATGACTAACTCCTGCGAGGATTTTAGGTGACCATCACATGTGAAGAGACGACTCCAACTCCTGCGAGGACTTCAGATGACCATCACCTGTGAAGAGATGACTTCAACTCCTGCGAGGACTTCAGATGACCATCACCTGTGAAGAGATGACTTCAACTCCTGTGAGGACTCCAGATGACCATCACCTGTGAAGAGATGACTCAACTCCTGAGAGGACTTCAGATGACCATCACCTGTGAAGAGATGACTTCAACTCCTGTGAGGACTCCAGATGACCATCACCTGTGAAGAGATGACTCAACTCCTGAGAGAACTTCAGATGACCATCACCTGTGAATAGATGACTTCAACTCCTGCGAGGACTTCAGATGACCATCACCTGTGAAGAGATGACTTCAACTCCTGCGAGGAATTCAGATGACCATCACCTGTGAAGAGATGACTTCAACTCCTGTGATGACTCCAGATGACCATCACCTGTGAAGAGATGACTTCAACTCCTGTGATGACTCCAGATGACCATCACCTGTGAAGAGATGACTCCAACTCCTGTGAGGACTCCAGATGACCATCACCTGTGAAGAGATGACTCCAACTCCTGCGAGGACTTCAGATGACCATCACCTGTGAAGAGATGACTCAACTCCTGGAGGACTTCAGATGATCATCACCAGTGAAGAGATGACTGAACTCCTGTGAGGACGTCAGATGGCCATCACCTGTGAAGAGATGATTTCAACTCCTGTGATGACTCCAGATGACCATCACCTGTGAAGAGATGACTCCAACTCCTGCGAGGACTTCAGATGACCATCACCTGTGAAGAGATGACTCAACTCCTGTGAGGACTTCAGATGACCATCACCTGTGAAGAGATGACTAACTCCTGTGAGGACTTCAGATGACCATCACCTGTGAAGAGATGACTGAACTCCTGTGAGGACGTCAGATGGCCATCACCTGTGAAGAGATGACTCCAACTCCTGCGATGACTTCAGATGACCATCACCTGTGAAGAGATGACTCAACTCCTGTGAGGACTCCAGATGACCATCACCTGTGAAGAGATGACTCAACTCCTGCGAGGACTTCAGATGACCATCACCTGTGAAGAGATGACTCAACTCCTGGAGGACTTCAGATGACCATCACCTGTGAAGAGATGACTCAACTCCTCTGAGGAGTTCAGATGACCATCAACTGTGAAGAGACGACTCCAACTCCTGCGAAGACTTCAGATGACCATCACCTGTGAAGAGATGACTCAACTCCTGTGAGGACTTCAGATGACCATCACCTGTGAAGAGATGACTCCAACTCCTGCGAAGACTTCAGATGACCATCACCTGTGAAGAGATGACTCAACTCCTGGAGGACTTCAGATGACCATCACCTGTGAAGAGATGACTCAACTCTTGCGAGGACTTCAGATGACCATCACCTGTGAAGAGATGACTCAACTCCTGTGAGGACTTCAGATGACCATCACCTGTGAAGAGATGACTCCAACTCCTGTGAGGACTTCAGATGACCATCACCTGTGAAGAGATGACTCCAACTCCTGTGAGGACTTCAGATGACCATCACCTGTGAAGAGATGACTAACTCCTGCGAGGATTTTAGGTGACCATCACCTGTGAAGAGATGACTCAATTCCTGCGAGGATTTTAGGTGACCATCACCTGTGAAGAGATGACTCAACTCCTGTGAGGACTTCAGATGACCATCACCTGTGAAGAGATGACTCAACTCCTGCGAGGACTTCAGATGACCATCACCTGTGAAGAGATGACTCCAACTCCTGCGAGGACTTCTGATGACCATCACATGTGAAGAGACGACTCCAACTCCTGCGAGGACTTCAGATGACCATCACCTGTGAAGAGATGACTCAACTCCTGCGAGGACTTCAGATGACCATCTGAGAGAAATGACTCCAACTCCTGTAAGGACTCCAGATGACCATCACCTGTGAAGAGATGACTCCAACTCCTGTGAGGACTTCAGATGACCATCACCTGTGAAGAGACGACGACAACTCCTGCGAGGACTCCAGATGACCATCACCTGTGAAGAGATGACTCAACTCCTGTGAGGACTTCAGATGACCATCACCTGTGAAGAGACGACGACAACTCCTGTGAGGACTTCAGATGACCATCACCTGTGAAGAGACGACGACAACTCCTGCGAGGACTCCAGATGACCATCACCTGTGAAGAGATGACTCAACTCCTGTGAGGACTTCAGATGACCATCACCTGTGAAGAGATGACTCCAACTCCTGGAGGACTTCAGATGACCATCACCTGTGAAGAGATGACTTCAACTCCTGCAAGGACTTCAGATGCCCATCACCTGTGAAGAGACGACGACAACTCCTGCGAGGACTCCAGATGACCATCACCTGTGAAGAGATGACTCAACTCCTGCGAGGACTTCAGATGACCATCACCTGTGAAGAGATGACTCAACTCCTGGAGGACTTCAGATGACCATCACCTGTGAAGAGATGACTCTACTCCTGTGAGGACTTCAGATGACCATCACCTGTGAAGAGATGACTCCAACTCCTGTGAGGACTTCAGATGACCATCACCTGTGAAGAGATGACTCCAACTCCTGTGAGGACTTCAGATGACCATCACCTGTGAAGAGATGACTAGCTCCTGCGAGGATTTTAGGTGACCATCACCTGTGAAGAGATGACTCAATTCCTGCGAGGACTTCAGATGACCATCACCTGTGAAGAGATGACTCCAACTCCTGCGAGGACTTCAGATGACCATCACCTGTGAAGAGATGACTTCAACTCCTGCGAGGACTTCAGATGACCATCACCTGTGGAGAGATGACTTTAACTCCTGTGAGGACTCCAGATGACCTTCACCTGTGAAGAGATGACTTCAACTCCTGCGAGGACTTCAGATGACCATCACCTGTGAAGAGATGACTCCAACTCCTGCGAGGACTTCAGATGACCATCACCTGTGAAGAGATGACTCAACTCCTGCAAGGATTTTAGGTGACCATCACCTGTGAAGAGATGACTTCAACTCCCGAGAGGACTTCTGATGACCATCACCTGTGAAGAGATGACTTCAACTCCTGCGAGGACTCCAGATGACCATCACCTGTGAAGAAATGACTCCAACTCCTGCGAGGACTTCAGATGACCATCACCTGTGAAGAGATGACTCAACTCCTGCAAGGATTTTAGGTGACCATCACCTGTGAAGAGATGACTCAATTCCTGCGAGGACTTCAGATGACCATCACCTGTGAAGAGATGACTCCAACTCCTGCGAGGACTTCAGATGACCTTCACCTGTGAAGAGATGACTTCAACTCCTGCGAGGACTTCAGATGACCATCACCTGTGAAGAGATGACTCCAACTCCTGCGAGGACTTCAGATGACCATCACCTGTGAAGAGATTACGCAACTCCTGCGAGGACTCCAGATGACCATCACCTGTGAAGAAATGACTCCAACTCCTGCGAGGACTTCAGATGACCATCACCTGTGAAGAGATGACTCAACTCCTGCGAGGAGTTCAGGTGACCATCACCCGTGAAGAGACGCAGACAACTCCTGCGAGGACTCCAGATGACCATCACCTGTGAAGAGATGACTCAACTCCTGCGAGGAGTTCAGGTGACCATCACCCGTGAAGAGACGACTCAACTCCTGCGAGGACTCCAGATGACCATCACCTGTGAAGAGATGACTCAACTCCTAGGACTCCAGATGACCATCACCTGTGAAGAGATGACTCCAACTCCTGGAGGACTTCAGATGACCATCACCTGTGAAGAGATGACTTCAACTCCTGCGAGGACTCCAGATGACCATCACCTGTGAAGAAATGACTCCAACTCCTGCGAGGACTTCAGATGACCATCACCTGTGAAGAGATGACTCAACTCCTGCAAGGATTTTAGGTGACCATCACCTGTGAAGAGATGACTCAATTCCTGCGAGGACTCCATATGACGCAGCTGCATCAACGCGCCCTTGCTCTTTCCTCAAACCTAATCATTGCTACATGTATTCCTATTTCACTTCATTAAGCCCTAATTTAATTCATTATTATACTGATAAATACATTGTTAGCTGATCTGTGTCCTTTGAACATTTCTGAAATGCATAATGCTGACAAATCACTTTAAATTGTAATGTAGCCATATGCTTTTTCTCTGAAGCAGCTTTGAAACGATATGTATTTTGAAAAGCACTATACAAATAAATATGAATTAAATTTGACACTGTCCATCAGAACACACTTCTTGACAGACTGGAAAACTGGGTTGGGCTTTCTGGGATGGTCCTGAAATGGTTCAGATCATACTACCTAGTTACCTCCTTTTACAATTCTCCTTCATGTATGCTGGAAAGCATCTCTTCTCTCAGCACTATTCAGCTATTCTGTCTCTTCTCAGAAGAGCACCATCTGCCACACTGAGCTCAGCTCTAACATTGTAGAACTTTTGACTCAGTCATTGTTCAGAGTTTCAATTACAGTTTGGAGAACTGGATCTTTTGCTGTCTCATCAGCTCTTTGCTTGAGTTTCTGATCAGACACTGCAAGTTTAGCTCCAACCCTGATCTGATGTGGAACACAACTCATTTCATTTTCACCTATAAATGTGTTTTGGAAACTATATTTCATTTAAAATAGAAATTTATTTTTTCAAGTTCACTTGTTTTTTTGTTTTTTCTTCAGCAATCACTTCATTGAACCCTAACTCTAAAAAGGAGGCTAAAGGCTGCAACCCCTCGTGTCAGTCGCTAGAGCATCTCTTGAGATCAGAGGAGTGAGGTTTACTTGGGTTTCTCCGATAATAAAACGGATATATAAGTTGTTATTGTCACTTATTTGTTGACATATCACCGTTTAAGAGTTGCTATGATGATGAGTGAATCTTGCAGTAGTCTTAATGAACTACGAGCCGCTATATTGTGTTTTTATATGTTAAATGCAGTTTGGTAGCTGCTGCAGCACATGGTGAGCTAGCTGTTCGGCAGGCCATTAACATTGTATTGACGTGATGCTATTTTTTTTAGATGCTAACCTGATGTCAAGCAACACTCATTGCCATATTGTTTATGACCGCAGGTATGTTTTTTCTGTGTTTGTACATATTTGTTCAAGATGACTCAATGAATATATGTGTAGTTTATATAATGGAATTAATGTATGACTAAGGGGAATTTACAATGTGTTTTTATATTGGGAATATCTGTGATATTTTCTTTGTATTTGTTTTGATTACAAATGTATGTTGTTTTTCTGTATGAAAAGAGGTTAAATGTTATTAATGTGAATACAGGCAGAGCAATACTGGATTTGACTGAGATGCTAACCTGATGTCACGCATTACTCATTGCCATATTGTTTATGACCGCAGATAATAAACTGCATTGTTAAAGCCCGTGCCTCTGTGTCCACATGAGAACAACCAAGAACACAACGCAGAAAGACAAGACGGGTTACATTGGTGCCGTGACCTTTTGGATTCTTCGAGTATCGACGCCACTTCGATTGCCATGGGGACTGCATTGTTTCACCCAAGTATTGCACAATGGACTCAGTAAATACACCAGTGGGTATGGGGGTTTATGATCGAGATGTGTATGATACTGTGGGTTTGGGAGGGGGAGGTTATTCAAGGACGAGGTTCAGTTGCCTGATGTGGGAGGGTTGAGAACGCCCAGGGCGTGTTCCAGTTGTGTCCAGTTTCCCCGCAGTCTTTCCCCAAGTGAGCAGCGTACCACATTAGCCTCTAGTGATGATGTAAGAGCCCTTATTACAGAGTTAGCCAGCCAAATTGGCCGGTCTATTGCAGACCAGCTGCAACGTAATAGCGATTTAACAGCGCACAAAACATCTGTAAAAAAAAAAGGGTTCACAGCCTGAACAGCAACCGACGGAGTTTAATTTCTCCGGTGTTAAGCTAGTAATGCAGTCTGATGCTAAGGAGCCGCCTTTTTATAGGGGTGATAGCAGTGATAAGTGTTCTGTCCGGGAGTTGGTGGAAATGTTAGGGGCATATTTTTGTAATGTTCCAGTACACCAGCAGCTAAGGGGAAAGGCTAGAGATGTAGTGCGGGTTACTCTAGTCACATTTACATTTACATTTAGGCATTTAGCAGACGCTTTTATCCAAAGCGACTTACAACATAGGAGTACAGGAAGCGATCGGTCATGAATAGGCGCAAAACGCAAAAAGTGCCTTAAATACCAAGTTTTGGATATTACATAGAATAAGCTTAAGCTAGAATAAGGAAGGAATAAAAGAGAAGAGTTTTTTTTTCATTTATTTTTTTTTTTTTATGATAAGTGTTCACGGAAGAGATGAGTTTTTAGCTGTCTTTTGAATGATGACAGTGATTCTGCCATCCGGATGGAGGTAGGAAGATTGTTCCACCAGCCAGGAACGGTGAATGAAAAAGTTCTGGAGAGGGATTTCATGCCTCTCTGTGATGGAACCATAAGCCTACGCTCCTTACCTGGCGAAGGCTTCTGGTAGGAGTGTAGACTCGTAGGAGCGAGTCGAAATATGCTAGTGCCGAACCTGTGGTGGATCCATAAGCGAGTGTCAAGGCCTTGAACTTAATGCGGGCATCAAGTGGCAGCCAGTGCAGAGAGATGAAGAGAGGTGTGACATGGGCCCTTTTGGGCTCATTGAATACAAGACGTGCTGCAGAATTCTGAATCAATTGAAGAGTTTTGATTGCACACGATGGAAGACCAGCCAGAAGCGCATTGCAGTAGTCAAGCCTAGAAATGACAAGGGCCTGGACGAGAAGTTGTGTTGCATGCTCTGTGAGGAACGGTCTGATCTTCCTGATGTTGTGCAGAGCAAACCTGCATGATCGAGCTGTCTTTGAAATGTGGTCTTTGAAGGACAGCTGGTCGTCAAAGATTACACCAAGATTTCTGACCGACCCTGAGGGGGTAATCAGAGATGAACCTTGCTGGATGGTGAAGTTGTGTTGTAGAGTCGGATTGGCAGGGAAGACGAGAAACTCAGTCTTTGCCAGGTTGAGCTGAAGGTGGTGTTCTTTCATCCATGCCGAGATGTCTGCCAGACAGCTTGAGATGCGTCCATCTACTGTGGGGTCATCTGGTTTAAATGAAAGATAGAGTTGAGTGTCATCAGCATAGCAATGGTATGAGAAGCCATGTGCCTGTATGATGGGTCCCAGTGACGTAGTGTAAATGGAGAAGAGAAGAGGTCCCAGCACTGAGCCCTGAGGAACCCCCGTGGTCAGTTGGATACCTCACCTCTCCAGGCAACCTTGAAAGACCTACCTGTGAGGTAAGACTCAAACCAGTGGAGTGGAGTCCCTGTGATGCCCAGTGATGAGAGGGTGGACAGAAGAATCTGGTGATTCACTGTGTCAAATGCAGCAGATAGATCGAGGAGGATTAGGACTGATGATCTGGAAGCAGCTTTTGCCATCCGCAGGGCTTCAGTGACTGACAGTAATGCAGTCTCTGTTGAGTGGGCCTTTTTGAAACCTGACTGGTTAACGTCCAGCTGATTTGACTGTGAGAGGAAAAATGAAACCTGGTTGAGAACAACCCGCTCAAGTGTTTTTGCTATGTAAGGCAGGAGAGAAATAGGTCTGTAGTGCTCTAGAAGTGATGTGTCTAGAGTGGGTTTCTTAAGCAGTGGGGTGACCGGGCCTGCTTGAATGTGGTAGGGAAAAGCCAGTGCTGAGAGATGTGTTGATGATGTGTGTGAGTGCTGGTAGAAGTGTGGGAGAGATGGCTTGTAGAAGGTGTGAGGGGATAGGATCTAGAGGGCAGGTGGTGGGATGGCTGGAGAGGAGAAGTTTAGATACTTCTGCCTCAGTGAGTGTAGAGAAGGAGGAGAGAAGATGTTTGGCTGTGGGTGTGGCTGATCTAAAATCCTTTGTGTGTGCGGGGGTGGGAACTGACTGCTGATGGTTGTATTTTTATTTGTGAAGAAGTGGGCAAAGTCATCTGCAGATAAGGAGGTGGTGGGAGGTGGTGGAGGTGGACAGAGGAGAGAGTTGAATGTTCTGAAGAGTGTGCGTGTGTTAGAGGTGCTGTTGATTTTGTTGTGGAAATATGAGGATTTAGCCACATGGACATTATCTGAGAATGATGAGAGCAGAGATTGATATTTACCCAGGTCAGACGGGTCATTAGATTTTCGCCATTTTCTCTCTGCTGCCCTTAGTTTTGTCCGGTGTTCACGAAGAACATCAGATAACCATGGATTAGCAGGAGTGGGGCGTGCTGGACTAGAAGACAGAGGGCAGATACTATCTAGACAAGAAGTTAAAGTAGAGCATAGAGTGTCTGTTGTCAAGTCAACTTTATTTATATAGAGCTTTTAACAATGCAGATTGTTTCAAAGCAGCTTCACAGTGTTAAACAGAAAAATAATGCAACAGAATATATTTCGATTATCATACAGTAACAATGTGGGCTGTAGATCAGTAATTAGATCAGTAATTTGGTCTATATGGTTAATTTAGTTTAATAATTAGATTTATTTTGAAATTTAATTGAAAAATAGTTTTTGCCCAACTGAGCAAGCCAAGCCAGAGGCGACAGTGGCAAGGAAACCCAAACCCCATCAGGAGACCTAATGGAGAAAAATAAACCTTGGGAGAAACCAGGCTCAGTCGGGGTGCCAGTTCTCCTCTGGCCAATTAACAAACAGCGTATTATTATTCTGGCAATTTTAAAGGTCAGAGGTCATAATAGATCTGAATATTCGAAAGATCTGAGGCAACACGCCGGAGACGGGTTTACTGAGGATGATGTATCAATTAAATAATTATTAAAAATAAATTATTTGAAATATCGGAGTCATTACGCCGGAGACAGGTTTTTATTGAGGATGCCGTATTGATTGAATAATTACTAAAGTGTAATATTTGAAAGATCGGCGGCAACACGCTGGAGACGGGTTGTTTTGAGGATAACATATCGATTAAAAAAATTATTAACTAGGACTATTCAAACAATCGGAGTCATCCCGCTGGAGACAGGTTTACTGAGGATGCCGTGTCGATGAGGCAGCTTAAGGGGGAGTCTAAATGACACGGTCTCTGCAGACACGTCGGGTCACTCTACGACATAACTCTACTGACCCGACTCCCAACTTTGTCTATGACATACTGAAACAACACTTTAGTGAGTTGACCTACTCATCCATGCCAATGGCTGACTTTTCTACTCTCTAACAGACTTAGCTTCAAGGCGGCTGAGGAGTGGACCACTAGCGAGGTCCAGGAACGCATTGACGCCTACCAGAGGGAACTCAGGATGCGCACGCTGGCCAGTTCTCATGCTCCACTGAGACACATAGTCACTCACACCCAGTCAGCCATGTCACGAGAGCCAGAGCTGTCTCAACCAGCGCCAACAGAGCCCCAGTTTCAGCTGGCTTTTTTCCCAGGGGTTCATTCTGCCTCAAACCACTACGTTTGCTAACGCATCAGTTCAGACGCCAACATCAAAGCTTTCACCTTTAGCATAACAGTTTGTGCCCAATTCCTCAGCTGTTCATTTGCCTCAACCATCCCATGCACAGTCTGTTCCACAACATGCACAGTCACCAGCATGCTTTCAGGCTCCCCAGTCCAGTCACGTCACTCCAGCCACTGCCGCAGCTGTTGGTGTGAATAGCATGAATGCACTGATCATTCTTCTAGATCACTTGGTGGTGCGTCAGAACGTTCAAGCCCCTGCACAAGAGCCATCATATGCTCCAATGCCCTTTCAGAGGAGGAGTTGTAGAGTCTGTGACGATGTCAAACATTCCACGCTTGCACATTGCAGGAGAGAAAACCTGTGTCTCGCGTGTTTTGCTCCTGATCACTGGAAGAAGGACTGTGACAAGTATGGACGGAAGCGGGTGGGCCAGGCCGATGCCAGACGAGGGCCGCCGGCGGCAAACTAGAGAGACCGCACTTGGAGAGGGGCAGTGAGGGGGATCAAAACTAAACCCTCATTGGAGACGAGGACTTGAAGTTACTTTACGTTAATGCCTGTTCGGCCGTACCAGAAGGTCTTCAGGCCGTGGTTAAAGGGTCTGGAGAGGTGCCAGCTTTCAGTGAATAATTCTACATTTAGGTTGTGGTTGATGAAAAGGCATGATTGACTCAGGATCCACGGCTTGTACGATGAGTGAGGGGGCTGAAGCATTACTCAAGGTGGCGGGAGTCCTTATTAAAGAGCCTGAATCAGCCAAAAGAATTGTGCTTGTGGGTTGTGGGGGGGGTAAGCAGACATGTCCCAGAGGTGTTTAAGACTTGAAGCTGTCTGTGTATGGAGTTAAGTGTGCTGTTCCTGTTTTGCTTGTGCCGGGCCAGCGTGATGAGCTCATTATCGGTTCAAACGTCCTCAAGCACCTCGCACATACCATGAAGAGCTATAAAAACTACTGGAGACTCATATCAGCTGGAGGCAAGAAAGTACCGTCCGACTGTGACCAGTTCCTTGATATGCTGTCCTGCACCACAAGATAGAAGAGCGAGGATGTCCCAGACAAGATCGGCCCTTCGAAGCTGCCTCATGCTATCACACTGGAACCGCAGCACAAACACCTAGTGTGGGGTAGGCTGTCCAGCAAGGTGCCGATGTCCCCAGGCAGCACAGTCATTGTGGAGCCATGTGGTTCCAGGTCAGGTCCACGGGATGTCCTTGTGGGTCGTGTCATCACTGCGATGTGGGCTGACAGGTGGGTGCCGTTGAAGATGACGAATCTTTCGCCGAAGCCAATCACATTGAAACGTAATGCCAACATCACTGATGTGTTCCTGTGTCTTGCAGTGGAGTACTTAAACGTTCAGCAAGGTCTGTGTGAGATGGAGGGCTTGAAGCCAGAGAGTGTTATAGTTTCAGCTGTCACGGATGCTGACCTCAAAGCACGCCTGTCCAACCTGGGGTTGAGCGATTTGGACATTGACTCATGCCAAGCCAGCTTTTGGGCAAAGAAACGTCTTGTCGAACTGGTTCTAGAGTATGAAGACATCTTCTCCAGACACTCACTTGATTGTGGCGAGGCGAGAGAGTTTGTGCACAGCATTCGCCTGACAGACGATCGCCAATTCCGCATGCCATATAGGAGAGTCCCTCCTGCACATTACCAACAGCTACGACGCGTGCTGTCAGACATTGAGGAGAGGGGGATGATCCGCAAGTCCATCAGTGAGTATGCATCCCCTCTCGTCATGGTGTGGAAGAAAGATGGTAGGCTCAGAATCTGCACAGACTTCAGGTGGCTGAACGCACAGACTTTAAAAGATGCTCACCCACTGCCGCATCAGACCGACTGTCTAGCAGCACTGGGAGGTAATGCCTTTTTCAGTACAATGGATCTGACCTCGGGCTTCTATAATGTTCCGATGTGTGAAGACCACAAGAAGTATACTGCCTTCACGACACCTGTTGGTTTGTATGAGTACAACAGGATGCCGCAAGGGCTTTGTAACAGCCCAGCATCGTTCATGCGTATGATGCTGAGCATCTTCGGCAGCCTTAACTTCACCAGCCTGCTCTGCTACCTAGACGACCTACTTGTCTTGGCGCTCACTGAAGAGGAAGCACTAAATAGGCTCCAAGGGGTCTTCAGTAAGCTCAGAGACAACAACCTCAAGCTGAGCCCCAAGAAATGCCACCTTCTGATGAGGTCAGTAAGGTTCCTTGGTCATGTCATTGACCAAAGTGGGGTTGCGGTGGATCTCAAAAAAAAGTTGATGTCTACCAGTCTTTCATTCCTGGCTGCTCATCCATTGCCAAGCCCCTGTTTGCTTTGATGGCAGGCCAGAAGAGGAGAGGCCGGACTGGTCGGAGTGCTGGAGGTGTGGGTATGTACAGGAAACGTACTGCAGCGGATTGGACTCCTGAATGCGAGAAGGCTTTCCGGAAGCTCAAGACAGATCTGCTTAACTGTGCTGTATTGGCCCATCCTGATTTCAAGACCATTCATCCTATCCGTTGATGCATCCCTGGACAGGCTTGGGGCTGTGTTGTCAAAAAATTGCCAGTAGGGGAGGACAAGGCTCGCCTCATTGCTTTTGCCAGTAAGACCCTCAGCAAGTCACAGCAAAGATATCCCGCTCATCGTCTTGAGTTTATGGCACTGAAGGGGAGCGTCTCTGTGTAGTTCAGTCACTGGCTGAAAGGGCATGACTTTACTGTGTGGACAGACAACAACCCGCTGACCCACATCATGACCAAGCCCAAACTCGATGCATGCGAACAGAGGTGGGAACTTCGACTTGAAATACATCCCAGGCCCAAAAAATGTTGTAGCAGACGCACTCAGTCGAGATCCCTTTACCACTTCAGTTAGCAGGCGTCTGATCCAAGAGCCATATGGTAGCCTAGTGCAGGAGGCTGAGGAGGTGCAACAGACATTCAGACTGGGCGTCCAACACCTTCAAGCGGTTCAACAGCACGAGCTAACAGATTACACTGCAGGCTTCTACAGTGCAGCTGAAGTCAAAGCTGCTCTAGCCTCTCACAGCTCCTGGCAGAGTGGTGTGGAGAACAGGGATCTTTGTCTTGGCCAATATGTCCAACAGCTGCAACCTGCAGGCCAGTGTACCCTGCCCTCACTCACTCTGCACGAATTGGAAGATAAGCAGCTTCAGGATCCCACAATATCTTCAGTACTCCCGTTTGTGGTCCGCAGACGTCGACCATCCAGACGAGAAAGGCACAATATGGGCCCCAGTTCATTGGCATTACTGAAACACTGGGAGAGGCTTGTCTTGTACCGAGAAATGAAGGACCCTGTGAGTAGGATGAGAAGATTCCAGTTGCTACTGCCAGCCAGTTTGAAGGGTGAGTCCTTGAAGGAAGTTCATGACTTGGCAGGACATCCAGGACAGCCGAGGACGCTCCATCTGGCGAGACAGCGCTTCTTCTGGCCCGGTATGGAGAGAGACACGAGAGAGCATGTGCGATGCTGTGAGAGGTGTGCACTTGCAAAATCTCCAGAGTCCTCAGCACGAGCCCCCTTAAAAAAAGTATTAAAACTTCTGCTGCCATGGAACTGGTCTGCATTGATTTTTGGTCAGCAGAGGATCCAAGAACTCCTGTTGATGTGCTGGTGGCGACTGACCACTTTACGAAAATGGCTTTCGCCTTTCATTGCAGGAACCAGACTGCCAAGTAAGTGGCCATGAAGTTATGGGATTGTGTCTTTTGTGTCTACGGGTTCCCTGAGCACATCCACTCTAACCAGGGCCCTAATTTTGAGAGTGAGCTGGTGTCTGAGTTGCTGCAGTTGTCAGGAGTTGCAAAGTCTCATACAACGGCTTATTACCCAATGGGCAACGGGGGCACAGAGCGCTTTAACCGCACACTGGGTAACATGATACGGACTCTGAGAGCCAAGCGAGAATGGCCACAGCAGATCCAGACGCTGACATTTGCATACAACGCGACTGCTCACGAAACAACCAGCTATGCACCATTCCACTTGTTGTTTGGCCGCGTTCCAAGGCTCCCAGTTGATGTTGTCTTTCAGTCTGTTCTGCACGACCTCACTGTGACAGGCTTCAGCAGCTACTCAAGGACCCTGCTATCTTCCGAGTTTCTCCGATAATAAAACGAATATATAAGTTGTTATTGTCACTTATTTGTTGACATATCACCGTTTAAGAGTGTCTATGATGATGAGTGAATCTTGCAGTTGTCTTAATGAACTACAAGCCGCTATATTGTGTTTTTATATGTTAAATGCAGTTTGGTAGCTGCTGCAGCACATGGTGAGCTAGCTGTTCGACAGGCCATTAACATTGTATTGACGTGATGCTATTTTTTTAGATGCTAACCTGATGTCACGCAACACTCATTGCCATATTGTTTATGACCGCAGGTATGTTTTTTCTGTGTTTGTTCATATTTGTTCGAGATGACTCAATGAATATATGTGTAGTTTATATAATGGAATTAATGTATGACTAAGGGGAATTTACAATGTGTTTTTCTATTGGGAATATCTGTGATATTTTCTTTGTATTTGTTTTGATTACAAATGTATGTTGTTTTTTTGTATGAAAAGAGGTTAAATGTGATTAATGTGAATACAGGCAGAGCAATACTGGATTTGACCGAGATGCTAACCTGGTGTCACGCATTACTCATTGCCATATTGTTTATGACCGCAGATAATAAACAGCATTGTTAAAGCCTGTGCCTCTGTGTCCACTTGAGAACAACCAAGAACACAACGCAGAAAGACAAGACGGGTTACATGTGGCTTAAGTGAACTTATACAGTCGAGAAAGACAACACTTGTGTACGCTCTCAGTATTTACAGACATTATGTCTTAAAGTGACAGCAGCCTTTACTGCTGTCTGTGGTTTTAATGTTATTCACAGACATCACTCACTGCTCTTGATTGAATAGCTTTTGTACATTTAATAAGGATTCATCTTTCATTTATACAGGTTAAATTAGGTTTTAATAATCAAAAAGGATATCTAATCATTACTTGAATAAATAAAACTTTAACAATGTAATAATTTACTATATATACACACACTGTACAGCATTCAGTATAACCCAAGGCCGTCTTGTACTTTGGGGGGGACCAATTAGTATTATTTATAAAGCAAAAAGAAACAGTGACCGAAATTCTAGGTCTAATTATAGTTGGGAAAAAATTCCTTTTGAAACAATTTAGAAACATATTTGCATTAATTTATGTCAAATATATCATTAGTCCCGAGAGAATTCGCATTTGTGAATAAATACATAGATCTGCTAATGACATTCATATTCCCTAGTGGTCTGGTGGTAAAATAAAATAAAAAATTCTAAATCTCAATGTCTTTGGTGGTTACGGCCCTGGTATAACTTAAAATCTCATTGCCTATGAATTCGTACAGACAAAAAAAATTCCATCTTGACCCTGACAAGGACCTTCACCTTCTCCTGAGGCACTTTATTCAAAGACAAAAAGCAAATCATCACTAATCGCACCAAGCTGGGTGAGTTAGGCAAATGAGTTAACTAGCAAAACCAAATCTGTGGATTTCTGATCAAGTCCATTATTTGTAATACTGTTTGCTGGATTTAATACGACATGAGTTTTGCATTTCAATATAGTTTTACATGGGTTGGGAGCTGGGTCTATACTACGCAAGCTATGATGACTTTCACAGTGATATTTTAGCGCGGATGTATAGCTACCTAGCCGAATTGCACTGTAGGGAGCGAGCGAGAACGAGTCTTCGAACCTGCGTGTATGCTGTGAAATTACCACATCAGCGTGAATGCTGTCTTCCGAACTCGGGTTCGCACCCTTGAGCCGTTCTCAAGTCCTGACGAGCGTGACTGACATATGTAAGCAGAGAGCTGTAGATCTCATTTCTGCTCGTCGTCAGCGTTCTTTAGAGCATTTGCAGTACATCCGCGGCAGATAGACGCAAGTGCCATTACGTACTGAAGCTTTGGTAACAAAACTAACGGTTCAAAAACAAAAATATAAAAGTTAGGTGAACAACGACATTCATTCTGCCACCTTCTCGCTCGACGTCGTTACCAAGTAACGGAGTAAACAGCTGCTGCTCTGATGATGCAAACGGACGCCGGGTTCGGACCCAAAAATATAATATGAACACGAGGGAGCAATCGAACTCGGGTTCGGTCCAGGCAATCGAACCAAGTGTGAAAGCACCAGTCATTATTTGGGTAGCACGCATATTCTGAATGCCTTCGGCAGAATTCAAATGAGCCATTTTAATCTAGATTAATCTAGATTAATTTCAAAATCACAGTGAGATTAATCTAGATTAAAAAAATTAATCTCTGTCTATTAAATTCCATTTGTGTTTTTACATGAATGTAATCGAAGTTCTATTTATTAAAATAAAGTAGAAATCTTATCAAGTTAGTGTTTTAGCCATTTTTACATTTAATCTAAAATAATAACTAACAGCAGTTGGTATGGGTACCGAGAACCAGTATTTTTTGGACTGCCACATAAATGGGTCAGTACCGGACAAACAATAAGCTTCAGGACAAATGATACTGTTATCAATACTTGTGTTGTTTTATCTCCTCAATTTCATGCATTGCATATTTGGCAGCAGCCAACACAATTTTTTGTCCCGCCAAAGCCTTATTTGAAGAATTAGTGCTTTATGAGTGATAGATGACTGCTGTGCCTGTGATAGGGCTCATATTAACTGAGAAAGAATGAGCAGACACCATCCCTCTGTCTTCAGCACTGTCTTTGCTCTCTCGCTCACATTAATCATAAACAACTGACGATGATGAAAGGTCAGAAGACTGAATCCATGTTGCACGTGCCGCATTCAGATAATTTTTTCCTGAATTACAGCTGGGTGTAATTTGTGCACAAAAATGTCACCTCTTTTATGACAGCAGTGCTTACTGGCTGCTAATTTTACTCAATTGAATATGGTAGAACATTGTCATTTTAAAAAACTTTTAATGCTGCTTTATAATAATGATACGATATTATACCAGACAGACTGGCTTTCCTGACCGTCTGCTAGCTATCTCACGTCACCAGAGTCAGGTAAATCCCAACACATAGACACTCTTTTACCTAGATATTATCACATAGAGTATTAGTCATTACAAAAACCATTAAAACAATTCAACGGTAATAATTGTATTGATGTCCAACAACAGATATAATACAGATGAACAAATGATAAAGCTCGATCACTTTCCCCAAAAGTGCTCATTGTTAATGATATCATTACAGATAATAATCTAGATGTGCTGTGTTTGACAGAAACCTGGCTAAAACCTGACGACTACATTACTTTAAATGAGTCCACTCCACAAGATTATTGTTATAAACACGAGCCGCGTCTGAAAGGAAAAGGGGGAGGTGTTGCTGTAATTTATAATGATATCTTCAGTATTACTCAGAAGTCTAGTTTCAAATATAATTCCTTTGAAGTTTTGGTGCTTTATGTAACATTGTGTAGTGTAAATGATAAATCCGTGTAACATTTGTGTTGGCTACTGTATACAGGCCACCAGGGCACAATACAGACTTTATCAAAGAATTTGCTGGTTTTCTATCAGAGTTAGTACTGGCTGCAGATAAAGTACTAATTGTTGGTGATTTTAATATCCATGTTGACAATGAAAAAGACGCATTGGGATTGGCATTTAAAGACATTATAAACTCTATTGGAGTTAGACAACACGTATCTGGACCCACTCATCGCCTTAATCATACTTTAGATCTAATACTGTCACATGGACTAAATGTTGATACCATTAAAATTCTGCAGCAGAGCGATGACATCTCAGATCATTACCTAATATCATGTATACTTAATTTAGCTAAAGCTGCAAAGCCATCCCCGCTTCAAATATGGCAGGACTATCACCGCTGACTAAAGATTGCTTTATACATAATCTTCCTCATCAGTTCCATCTCCTCAGAATTACAGATAGCCAAGAGGAACTTGATGTTGCAACAGAAACTACTGACTCTCTCTTTACTAGCACTTTAGACATAGTTGCTCCTCGCTTAAAGAAGATTAAAGCAAATAGTCCAACGCATGGTACAACGAGCCCACCGGGCCCTTAAAACAGCAGCCAGAAAAATGGAGCGCAGCTGGAAGAAAACAAAACTAGAGGTCTTTCGTAATTCATGGAAAGAACGTATGATCGCATACAGAAAGGCTGTAAAAACTGCTAGATCTGCTTATTTCTCAACTCTCTTAGAAGAAAACAAACACAAACTTAGGTATTTATTCGATACAGTGGCTAAATTAACCAAGAATAAAGCTTCAACTTCTGATGTTTGTAAACAGCACAGCAGTAATGACTTTATGAACTTCTTTACGTGTAAGATTGACAATATTAGGAAGAAAATTATAACTATGCAGCTGTCTACTACATTATCACATCAGAGTGCAATGAAGGCCTTCGGAAGAGAATCGCTGGTTTTTTGTATGAAAAATATCCATATTTAACATGCTATCAAGTAAAATATCTAGCTTCCATCAGACCGCCTTCCGTATTCAACTTACGGAAAAAGCTTTTAATACTGTTCAAATAACACAAATAAAAGTCGGGACAACGGTGTTCTTCTTTTGGTTTACTGCACCATATGGATTACCGAACTCTATTAACACAGGTTTTTTGCACATTGAACTGGCCAACTAAAAATAACCCAGAATTAAGAGTGGCCAAACAGAGCTTATTCTTAAATTTAGTTTAACACAAAATTCTGTAGGTTCACTTTATTTTGACATTGTTTAATAATCCAAAATGTTAATATTATACTAAGCAAATAATGTGCAATGATTTTTGGGATACAGGTGTCAGAAATTATTTTCTGTTCTGTTTGTTATAACATTTTTTTTTCATAATTTTCATAATTTATATTCGATATTTAAATTAAGATGTTATTGTATTGTTGTTATATAGGCTATATATGATATGAAGTAATTAGTAACTAGCTACTTGAGTAGTTTTTTTATTAGATAATTATTTTACTTTTACTTTGAGTAAAGTTTTTGGATACTCTTCCCACCTCTCTGTGTGTGTATGTGTGTGTGTGTGTGTGTGTGTGTGTGTACACACACAGTATATTTTATATATATATATATATATATATATATATATATATATATATATATATATATATATATATATACACACACACACACACACACACACATACATACACTCACCTAAAGGATTATTAGGAACACCTGTTCAATTTTTCATTAATGCAATTATCTAATCAACCAATCACATGGCAGCTGCTTCAATGCATTTAGGGGTGTGGTCCTGGTCAAGGCAATCTCCTGAACTCCAAACTGAATGTCAGAATGGGAAAGAAAGGGGATTTAAGCAATTTTGAGCGTGGCATGGTTGTTGGTGCCAGACGGGCCGGTCTGAGTATTTCACAATCTGCTCAGTTACTGGGATTTTCACACACAACCATTTCTAGGGTTTACAAAGAATGGTGTGAAAAGGGAAAAACATCCAGTATCCGGCAGTCCTGTGGCGAAAATGCCTTGTTGATGCTAGAGGTCAGCGGAGAATGGGCGACTGATTCAAGCTGATAGAAGAGCAACTTTGACTGAAATAACCACTCGTTACAACCGAGGTATGCAGCAAAGCATTTGTGAAGCCACAACACACACAACCTTGAGGCGGATGGGCTACAACAGCAGAAGACCCCACGGGTACCACTCATCTCCACTACAAATAGGAAAAAGAGGCTACAATTTGCACAAGCTCACCAAAATTGGACAGTTAAAGACTGGAAAAATGTTGCCTGGTCTGATGAGTCTCGATTTCTGTTGAGACATTCAGATGGTCGAGTCAGAATTTGGCGTAAACAGAATGAGAACATGGATCCATCATGCCTTGTTCCCACTGTGCAGGCTGGTGGTGGTGGTGTAATGGTGTGGGGGGTGTTTTCTTGGCACACTTTAGGCCCCTTAGTGCCAATTGGGCATGGTTTAAATGCCACGGCCTACCTGAGCATTGTTTCTGACCATGTCCATCCCTTTATGACCACCATGTGCCCATCCTCTGATGTCTACTTCCAGCAGGATAATGCACCATCGCACAAAGCTCCAATCATTTCAAATTGGTTTCTTGAACATGACAATGAGTTCACTGAACTAAAATGGCCCCACAGTCACCAGATCTCAACCCAATAGAGCATCTTTGGGATGTGGTGGAACGGGAGCTTCGTGCCCTGGATGTGCATCCCACAAATCTCCATCAACTGCAAGATGCTATCCTATCAATATGGGCCAACATTTCTAAAGAATGCTTTCAGCACATTGTTGAATCAATGCCAAATAGAATTAAGGCAGTTCTGAAGGCGAAAGGGGGTCAAACACAGTGTTATTATTGTGTTCCTAATAATCCTTTAGGTGAGTGTATATACACATACATAAATATATACACTTACACTCACTGTACAGCATTCAGTATAACCCAAAAAAATTCCATCTTGACCTTCACTAGGACCCATCACCTTCTCTTAAGGCGCTTTATTCAAAGACAAAAAGCAAATCATCACTAATCACACCAAGCCGGGTGAGTTAGTCAAATGAGTTAACTCGCAAACCAAAGTCTGTGGATTTCTGCTCAAGTCCATTATCTGTAATACAGTTTGCCTGCTTTAATACGACATGAGTTTTTCCTTTCCTTTCGAGGGAACTCGCACTGCATCGTCGTGACAACACTTTGGGGAACGAGTACCCACTATGCCACACCGAATCACTCTCGTCCTAGTGTGAAGCTGGGATCCAGGCACACTTAGGACACAAGCACCCTAGCGCCAGGCGTCGCAGGGAGATCCAGACTGTACAACCTTAAGAAGGTGTGCGGGGTGGCCCAACCCGTCGCCTCGGGAGTCTCCTCAAGCAAGATTACAGAAAGGAGGGCCACTGAGGAGGCATGCCCCTCTTGGAGTGAGCCCTCACGGCTATGAGTGAAGGCAAGCTGCGCACCCGATAAGCCATGGCTATAAACCTGATGACTACATTACTTTAAATGAGTCCACCCTACAAGATTATTGTTATAAACATGAGCCGCGTCTGAAAGGTAAAGGGGGAGGGGTTGCTGTAATTTATAATAATATCTTTGGTATTACTCAGAAGTCTAGTTTCAAATATAATTCCTTTGAAGTTTTGGTGCTTTATGTAACGTTATGTAGTGCAAATGATAAATCCCATGTAACACTTTTGTTAGCTACTGTATACAGACCGTTATCTTTTCCTCTTAGCGAAGCAATAATGACCACTGACACCTTGAATCAAGACAAAACTAACTGTTTACTTAAGTTTGGGAACAGAATTACACATTGTCAGCGCACACACTCAGTCTCATTTTCTCTTCTATTCGGCATGCGCGCTCTCTACCCCTAAGCTTTATGGGAAGACTTTTCTTAAAGCTGAACAACCTAATAAACAGCAATTTAAACTTTTTCTGTTATTATTGAAGACAATCAATTAAACATTATATTACTTCTCAAATTAATTTACAACATCCCCTGAACAACTGTTCATCAACTCTCTAATGCATTAACTCTCTAATGCATCAAATCTCTAATGCATAAAGCAACTGAATGGGTCTCTTCAACACAGTCCCTGTGGATGTGCGTACAGCACAGGATCTGACTTTGCCATCTCGGCCTGGAAACAGCTGTTCAATTTTTCCCAATTTCCAGATTTGCCTAGTGTATTGGTATCTCCGATGAGAACAATGTCACCCATCTTCAACTCTGTACATTTCTGGATGTTACAAGAATGTGCGGATTTCAGGTCCAGCAAATAGTCCTTTCTCCATCGATTCCACAGGTTGGTTATGAGTCGGTTCCTGTATCTCCACCTTCTTGTCATATCCTCCTTATTCCCAGTGGGATGGTCATAGTCCACAGGAAATGGTTTTGGAGGAAGTGAGGTGAGTCGGTCACCAACCAAGAAGTGTGTAGGTGTTAATGGCTGTGGCTCGTCAAGCTCATTGTGGACAAAGGTAAGGGGTCTGGAATTCAGTGTGGCCTCTACTTCGGCAAGGAGCGTAGACATTTCTTCAAAGGTGAGCGATGCTCTTCCTAGCACCTTCCTCAGGCTCGTTTTCACAGACCTTACAAGTCTCTCCCAAAATCCACCCCACCAGGCTGCTCGTTCTACAATGAAACGCCAAGTGATGCCTTTCCCTGAGAAGTATTCTAGAATTTGTGAATCTTTGATGGCTTTCCACAGCTCACTGAGGTCTTGGTTTGCTCTCTTAAAAGTTTTGGCATTGTCTGAATAGATGACTTTACACAGCCCTCTTCTGGAAACAAATCGCTTGAGGGCTAATAGTAAACTTTCAGTTGACTGACTGGAAACCAGCTCCAAATGCACTGCTCTAGTGACGGCACATGTGAACAGAGCAATATAAGCCTTGCATAGCACACAATCTTTCTTCACATACAGCGGACCTGCAAAGTCTATGCCAGTTAATTCAAATGGAGGGGTCTCTATTATTCTGTCTCGTGGTAAAGGAGCAGTGTCCTGTTGTGCGGGCTTTGCTTTAAATCTTTTGCACACAGTACATTTTGACAGAATACCTTTCACGATTTGTCTGCCTCTCAAAATCCAGTATTTGCTTCTGATTTGTACTAGTGTGTCTCTCAGACCGGAATGCATGATAAATTTATGGTTGTGCTGAACCAGCAGCTCACAATATCGTCTTTGTTGGGCAGAATCCACGGATGTTTTTCTCTGTAACTAAAATCTGACTGTTGCAGTCTGCCTCCAACACAGAGCAATTCATATTCATCAAGAGGTTTTAGGTCTCTGATTTTTTAATCTGATTTAAGGGGGTCTTCAGCAAATTATTCTCATGACTAAAGCTGATATCTTGTGTAACTTTTGTCCAGTACTTCTCAGCCTCAAACATTTCATCAGCAGTCAACTCACCTCTTCTCTTGGAGCTTGAACTCGTATTGTGCACAAACCGTTTGATCCAAGCAGTGACTCGTAACACGGTTTTCAGCTTGCTGTACTTTAGTAAATCCAGCACAGGTTCCATCCCCCTTTGGTCGCTGCTGCTACTGATCTGCATGGTGATCTGCTGACCTTGTTTTAGCTCACTAGTCACATCTTCGTCACTTTGACCTTCATCACTTTCTTCCAGCAGATTCGGCGCAGTCAGAAATTAAGGTCCTTTCCACCACAGATCACTTTCCTTCAGGTTAGCTACAGTCTGACCTCTGGTGGGGAGGTCTGCAGGATTGAACTTGCCTTTACAGTGATGCCACGTTGCAGGGTCGGTTAAAGACTGGATTTCAGACACTCGGTTTGACACAAACTGTTTCCATTTTTAAGCTGGACTGCGAATCCACTGCAGCACAATCCTCGAATCCGTCCACATGTGAACTTGATGGAGCTCCATATTCAGCGGCTTTAACAGACTGTTTCCTAGTCTTGCTCCAATCACCGCTCCCATCAGCTCGAGACGGGGCAGTGATATCTTCTTCAGGGGGGCTACTCTGGACTTTGAAGCGACAAGGCATGTAGTCTTCGCTCCATCATCCGCTACTCGCAGCAGGTAGGCAACAGTACTATAAGCTTTCTCGCTTGCATCACAAAACACATGAAGCTGTTGTGCATCGTGTCTGTGCTCAGATTTCATTCCATACCAACAAGGAATGCTTAGTGGTGGATCTGTGGAAGTTCTGAACACCATCCTTGCCATTCTTGTGCAAGATCTGTGGGCAGCTCCTCGTCCCATCCAAGGCCTCGTATCCGCATCTCTTGGAAGAGGCATTTCACACGCACAGTGAATGGGGCAAGAAAGCCTATTGGGTCGAATATGCGAGCAGAGAACTTTAGAACACTTCTTTTAGTATTCTGTCTTTTAGCTACAGCATCCAGCAATGCAGTCAGATCAAAGACGAAATCATCTGTTTTAGTTCTCCACACTAAGCCTAGTACCTTCAGCACAGATCCTTGCATTTCTGTCCCCCCTGCAAGTCCACTCATTGTTGTCTTCCATTTCTCCTTCAATCCAGCACTGTTGGTTGTCCACTTGCAAAGGTCCATGCTAGCTGCAGACATAATCTCTCTTGCACCGGATGATATGGTGAAAGCATTTTCAACGTTACTTGCACTTGAGATGAAGTCATCAACAAAAAAGTGATTCTTTTATTGTCTTCACTACCTCAGGAAGTTGGGCTTCATATCCCTTTAGGTGCTTTCTCACTGTAGCTGCCAGGAGGAATGGGCTGGGGGACACTCCAAACACCACTCTCATCATCCGTAGCACACGCTGCTTCTCGCCTGCATCTTCATGGGGTGCTGCACTGAGCCAGAGGAATCGCACAGCATCTCTGTCCTTCTCAGCAAGAGAAATCTGCAAGAAAGCCTTCTTGATGTCTGCAGTAAATGCAATCTCATTCAGTCTGAATTTGATTAGTATGCTGAGCAGATCTGGATTCAGGTTAGGGCCAGTTAGTAAACAGTCATTTAGTTATGGAGAGCCAGTGTCATGTGATGAGGCGTCAAACACCACTCTCAACTTTGTTGTTACCTTGTCTTCGCGGAGAACAGCATAATGAGGCATGTAGTACTTCACAGAGGTTGGAGATGAGCTGTCCTCCACCACGTCTTCGACGACGCCCTGCTCAAGGTAATCATTCACAACTTCATTATATCTTTGATACAGCACTACATCTGACTGCAACTTTCTCTTAAGTCCTTTAAATCTTTTCTTTGCAATTATGTAGTTATCTGAGAGTTCTGGTTTGTCAGGTCGCCATGGCAGCTCAACTTCATATCGCCCGTTTTTGTACCGAGTTGTTTTTTCAAACATGTGAAGAGCTTCCTCTTCTTCAGGGCTGTCTGCCTACTGCATGGTAATGCCAAGGGACTCTATTTCCCAGAAGGTTTTCAGACATTCTGAGACCAGCGTGTCTTCATTAATCTGTACGTGCATGCATGCTGCATCAGAAACACTGGACATTGTGACTGGGCCCTGGACTGACCATCCAAAAATACTCTCAATGGCCACAAGAGCATCTGTAATTCGTTCTACATGGCCTGACACTATACTCCAATAATAATCTGCACCAATCAGCATTGACAACTCTGTATCACAAGTGCTTGCGTCTGGGTAGTCTGCCAGCTGCAAGCCTTTTCGTTTCAACTCTGCTTGGATGTGCTCACCTGGGATCTTCATCACTGCAGTGCATACTTGTGGGGTCTCAAGCGCTTCTACTTCAACCTTCTGCTCTTTGTTCCAGATGTTCTGCAGAATTACCTTCACTGTGTTGCGTTTCGATGTTACTGGTGCTGCAGAGCCAAACGTATGAAGTGTGAACGTTTCTTGCTTTATCACAGGTAACTTTAAAGCTCCTACTGTATTCTCGCTGATGAAGCTTCTCTGACTGCCTCCATCCAGTAAACAGCGAATGCTTTTAAGTCCACCAGGTCCTTCTGCCCATGCTCTCACAGTCTGAAGCAGCACCGTGTTGTTCTGTTTAGAGGGCTGTATCTTTACCGAATGTGAAGCGAATGAAGAAACTACATGGTCACTGTTGTCAGTGTCTGATGTGTGTTTCTCCTTTCTCACACATAGCACCATGATGTCTGCCTCCACATATGTTACAACTCACTTTGGCCTTACAAAATCTTGGAATGTGCTTTGGGCCAAAACAGACAAAGCATCGTCCCATTTTCATGAGTTTTTCTTTCCATGCAGCAATATTAGTTTCTGGACACAGGTCTGTTTTGTGTGCTGCACAGTCACAGAAAAGGCAGTTCTGTTTTCTTTGACTGCTGGTTTGCAGCACTGCAGCTGATGGCATGTGATGCCTTTTCTGCTTCATTTCAATTGATGTGTCTGGTCTTTTAAATGGTTTGTGATAACTCTGAATGTCTTTGGAATTACCTGGCTTAATCAGTTGCATGGCTCTTTCTCTGCTCAAAATCTCCTTTTGCAGGAATTCCATAACTTCTGAGACCTTCTATTTATCACTGGTTCCTCTTTGACAACGGTACTGGAGAGCAATGTCATCTGGAATCATCTGTAGCAGAACAGGGCATAACAGACTGCCATATGCCTCCGATGCAACACCCAGCGATTCTAAACTACGGATCTGAACTTCACACTCATCGTAAAGTTGTTTTACAGCGCTGACATGGTGTGATTTCTTTACTGGGCAGAGATTTAGCAATTTTGTCATATGTGCATTGATGAGAAGATCCTTCCTTCCGAACCGGTTCTGCAGCAGATCGATCGCGTGAACGTAATTGCCGTGTGTCATCATCAGTCCCGCTATTGCCTTTGAAGCAGCGCCAGTCAGATATGTCTTCAAGTAATTAAACTTCTCCGTTTTGCTCATCGCGTCGTTTTTGTGAATAGCGGTTTCGTATTGATTCCAAAAGTCTTGCCACAAGCTAATGTCACCGTTCAACTTGCTGATAATTAACTTGGGTAACTTAACTGTTTGTCCGCACGGCGACCGATCTGTGTCACTCGGTCTGCTGCTTCCTCTGTCTCTCTGTATCACGCGCTGCACGCAAGCTTTCGCGCCGATGATTCGGTCTTTGTACTCCTCAACATCAATAACTTCATTTTCCAAATCATCCATTTCTGTTTGTTCCTCTATTTCGCAATCTAACTCCAGCAGTGTTCCCTCTTTTGCAGAAAACAGGGCTGACAGTTCACATAATCGGTCAATGACCGGATCTTATTTACCAACCTCTGTTTCTATGTCTTGCAAAAGTGTCGTGGTGGTACCGCGTACAGCTTTCCGTTTTCTGTGTAGTCTTTCAAGTCGCTCCGCCATTTCGGATGTTGCTTGCTAGTTATCCCGGGTTTCGGCACCAAAATTATTGTCCTATCTTTTCCTCTTAGCGAAGCAATAATGACCACTGACGACTTGAATCAAGACAAAACTAACTGTTTACTTAAGTTTGGGAACAGAATTACACATTGTCAGCGCACACACTCTGTGTGTCTCATTTTCTCTTCTATTCAGCATGCGCGCTCTCTACCCCTAAGCTTTATGGGTAGACTTTTCTTAAAGCTGAACAACCTAATAAACAGCAATTCAAACTTTTTCTGTTATTATTGAAGACAATCAATTAAACATTATATTACTACTCAAATTAATTTACGCTAATGTTAGTGTCTCTGTTTTATCCCGAGGTCTACTGCAGTCAGCCGGATCCAGGCCGTATCCAGATCAGACGGTGGACCTGCACCCAGATGTGACCAACACATGAGCCTGAAGTGTCTGCATAGACCGTGTCATTTAGACTCCCCCTTAAGCTGCCTCATCCACACGGCATCCTCAATAAACCTGTCTCCGGCGGGATGACTCCGATTGTTTGAATATTCCTAGTTAATAATTCTTTAAACCGATAAGTCATCCTCAAAACAACCCGTCTCCAGCGTGTTGCCGCCAATCTTTCGAATATTCAGATCTATTATGACCTCTGACCTTTAAAATTGCCATAATAATAATAATACGCTGTTTGTTAATTGGCCAGAGGAGAACTGCCCCCCCGACTGAGCCTGGTTTCTCCCAAGGTTTATTTTTCTCCATTAGGTCTCCTGATGGGGTTTGGGTTTCCTTGCCACTGTCGCCTCTGGCTTGGCTTGCTCAGTTGGGCAAAAACTATTTTTCAAATATATTTCAAAATAAATCTAATTATTAAACTAAATTAACCATATAGACCAAATTACTGATCTAATTACTGATCTAAAGCCCACATTGTTACTGTATGATAATCTAAATATATTCTGTTATATTATTTTTCTGTTTAACACTGTGAAGGCCGTGTCTTTACAATTATGTTCCTTTTAAGAAAGAAATGGTATCTGTGAGAATTTTCAGTCTGATAGTACTGAGACTGCTCTCATCAGAGTTACAAATGATTTACTCTTATCATCCGATCGTGGTTGTATCTCTTTGTTAGTGTTACTCGATCTTAGCGCTGCATTCGACACTATCGACCACAACATTCTTTTGAATATACTCGAGGATTATGTAGGCATTAGTGGAACTGCATTGGCATGGTTTAAATCATACCTATCTGACCGTTATCAATTTGTAGCAGTAAATGAAGAGATGTCACACCGATCACAAGTTCAGTATGGAGTACCACAAGGCTCAGTGCTAGGACCGTTGCTCTTCACCCTGTACATGCTACCACTGGGAGATATTATTAGGAAGCATGGCTACGACTGGGAGATATTATTAGGAAGCATGGCTACCACTGGGAGATATCATTAGGAAGCATGGCTACCACTGGGAGATATCATTAGGAAGCATGGCTACCACTGGGAGATATCATTAGGAAGCATGGCTACCATTGGGAGATATTATTAGGAAGCATGGCTACCACTGGGAGATATCATTAGGAAGCATGGCTACCACTGGGAGATATTATTAGGAAGCATGGCTACCACTGGGAGATATTATTAGGAAGCATGGCGTTAGATTTCATTGTTATGCTGATGATACTCAGCTCTATATTTCTTCACACCCTGAAGAAACTAACCAATTCACAATATTAACGGAATGTATAGATGATATACAAAATTGGATGATCAGTAATTTCCTGCAACTTAATTCAGAAAAAAAATGAATTTTTAATTATTGGACAGAAAAGCTCCACAAGTAGTGCCCTAGAATACTGTCTAACCCTCGATGACTGCTCTGTCAAGTCCTCGTCGTCAGTGAGGAACCTGGGTGTGCTCTTTGATACCAATCTTTCGTTTGAAAGCCATGTTTCTAGCATCTGTAAAACTGCATTCTACCATCTTAAAAATATATCTAAATTATGGCACATGCTCTCAATGCAAAATGCTGAACAGTTAATACATGCGTTCATGAGCTCAAGGCTAGATTATTGTAATGCTCTACTGGGTGGTTGCCCTGCTCGCTTAATAAACAAACTACAGCTGGACCAAAACTCAGCAGCTCGAGTTCTTACTAGAACCAGGAAGTATGAACACATTAGCCCGGTTCTGTCAACACTGCACTTGCTCCCTATTAAACATAGCATACATTTTAAAATCTTGCTTATTACTTACAAAGCACTAAATGGTTTAGCTCCCCAGTACTTGAGTGAGCTCTTAACACATTATACTCCATCACGTCTACTGCGGTCTCTAAACTCTGACCAGCTGATAATACCTAGAATATCAAAATCAACTGCAGGCGGTCGATCCTTTTCCTATTTAGCACCTAAACTCTGGAACAGTCTTCCTAGCATTGTTCGGGAAGCAGACACACTCTGTCAGTTTAAATCTAGACTAAAAACACATCTCTTTTCTATGGCATACACACAGAACATTATCAATTTATATTATTCAAATAAATTGGCTGACTGTTAGGCTGCATTAACAAACACATAATGCGTTTACACAAATACAGGTGATCTGAAAACTAACAAGAAGCAAATCTTTAATGCTTAGCCAAACTCATTGTCATATATAAATGAAAAAAAAACATCAGCTGTTCAATGTTTTGATGCAGATTAATGTCTGATCTGCCACTGAACATCTTCACTTAATCTGAGATCCATACTTTGAGCAATTAACTAAAGGATACAGATATTTGTGCATATTAAACTAGTTTAAATGTGTAACATCTGCTTCAAGGTGTAACAATGACTCATATGATAATTAATGTTCCTAAGACAGTCTCCCGTAGGAGGAGCCTCAAAAACATATTCAAAACACACTTTGCAAATCTGACCGTAAAATTCCCTTCTTGACGTAGACAGCCCATATAAAGAGGACGAGATTGAGAACTTCGGGAAGATCCTGATAACTGGCTATCACTACAGCACAGGTAGGCCAAAACTTCATCAACTGAGGCTTCAGTTTATCTGTTAATTCAGAAGAGAACTGGTCAATATGCTGTACTTTTACAGATGCAAGATTAAACTTTCTCAACTGACCAATAATGTTGTTCTTGTAATGACAATTCCATCAACAGATTTTATTTCTGGATATTCTGTGATTAATTTACTGTTAGGATTTCTCTCTTCTGAGCATCACCTGCTCTTGCTCTAAATATACATGGCATTTTACTGCATTACTTTCTTATATTGTCATAATTTGGCTACAAAGCAAAGATCACATTGTCCATCAAATATAAAAATATGCACTTTTCCTCATAAGAAATACATTTAATCTAACAAAAGAAAAAAACGAGTCAATTTATCAACTTTATGCATATGCATAATATGTATATTAGTGAGCTAATTTGGGATTTATTTTTGTATTTTTATGTTTTTCCAGTGACAAAATCATGGACCAATTTTGGCTTCATCTTCTTTCTCCTTTAGGTAAAACATTATGCAAAACATTAAAATAATATTACAAAAACATATAAAAACAGAGATTGAACTAAATGATTTGCATATTTTTACATAATTAATGTCCTTAAAATCTTTGTAGCCAATAATAATTCAGGTCGTCTACCATCAACTGACAATGACTTCCTAAAAGTCAAGAAGTTGTCCAGACAAGAGCCGTCACCAGCGGCCGAAATTATGACCATTTGTGGAGGAACTTTTTAACCAGATAACATTAAAAACCTCCAATTGTTGTTTTCCACTTCAAAGAACAATATCAAAATCAAATCCTTATTTAATCTTGGCCAAACTACAAATAAAGTGCCCCTACTGTGCTATTTTAGAGGTTATTAATGTTGTTTTGGAGTCTCCTACAACAGGTGTACATGTATTCAAGATCAAAAACACTTTTAAGGGGTACTTGATTATGAGTTCAACTTTAGTGAGTGTGTAATCAATCAATCAATCAATCAATCAACTTTTTTATTTATATAGCGCTTTTACAATGACGATTGTTTCAAAGCAGCTTCACAGTGTTAAACAGGACAACATTGCAACAAAATTTGATTTGGCTAGTTTAATTTGGATAGTTTATAGAATTATATATGACCAAATTAATAAATTCTATTTGTATTTTTAGTTGAGTAACTTGGATCATAATTTGAGTGTCCCCAACTGAGCAAGCCAAGCCAAAGGCGACAGTGGCAAGGAACCAAAACTCCATCAGGGCATGATGGAGAAAAATAAACCTTGGGAGAAACCAGACTCAGTCGGGGTGCCAGTTCTCCTCTGGCCTATTATTAACAGTGTATAATTATTACTCAGGCAACCTTGCAGGTCATAAATCATATTAGATAGGAATATTCGAAATTTTGGGTATGGCCTTGCAGGCGGGTTCATTTAGGATGGCGCGTCGATTACACAAGAATATGAATACTTGAAAGATCGGAGTTATTGCGCCGGAGGCGGGTTAATTGAGGATGACGTGCGGTGAGGCAAATTCAGAGGAGACACTAATGGACACGGTCTCAGCAGACACTCCAGGATGAGCTGGTCATGTCCAGATGCAGGTCCACCATCCGATCCGGACACGGCCTGGATCCGGCCGACTGCAGTAAACCTCGGGATAAACAGAGAGACTAACATTAGTGTGGATGCCACTCTTTTTATGATGTAACGAGTACATCAGGTGTTATGGGAAGTGTTCGGTTCCGGCTGACCTAGTTAATGCAGCCTAACAATCAGTCATTTGATTTGAATAAAGAAAAATTAAAAATGTTCTATGTGTATGCCATAGTAAAGAGATGTGTTTTTAGTCTAGATTTAAACTGACAGAGTGTGTCTGCTTCCCGAACAATGCTAGGAAGACTGTTCCAGAGTTTAGGTGCGAAATAGGAAAGGATCGACCGCCTGCAGTTGATTTAGATATTCTAGGTATTTTCAACTGGCCAGAGTTTAGAGACCGCAATTGACGTGATGGAGTATAATGCGTTAAGAGCTCGCTTAAGTACTGGGGAGCTAAACCATTTATTGCTTTATAAGTAATAAGCAAGATTTTAAAATGTATGCGATGTTTAATAGGGAGCCAGTGCAGTGTTGACAGAACTGGACTAATATGATCGTACTTCCTGGTTCTAGTAAGAACTCGAGCTGCTGCGTTTTGGACCAGCTGGAGTTTATTTATTAGGCGAGCAGGGCAACCACCCAGTAGAGCATTACAATAATCTAGCCTTGAGCTCATGAGCATGTACTAATTGTTCAGCATTTTGCATTGAAAGCATGTGACGTAATTTAGATATATTTTTAAGATGGTAGAATGCAGTTTTACAGATGCTAGAAACATGGCTTTCAAGCGAAAGATTGGTATCAAAGAGCACACCCAGGTTCCTCACTGACGACGAGGGCTTGACAGAGCAGTCATCGAGGGTTAGACAGTATTCTAGGGCACTACTTGTGGAGCTTTTCTGTCCAATAATTAAAAATTCAGTTTTATCTGAATTAAGTTGCAGGAAATTACTATTCATCCAATTTTTAATATCAGCTATGCATTCCGTTAATCTTGTGAATTGGTAAGTTTCGTCAGGGTGTGAAGAAATATAGAGCTGAGTATCATCAGCATAACAATGAAAACTAACGCCATGCTTCCTAATGATATCTCCCAGTGGTAGCATATACAGGGTGAAAAGCAACGGTCCTAACACTGAGCCTTGCGGTACTCCATACTGAACTTGTGATCGGTGTGACATCTCTTCATTTACTGCTACAAACTGATAACGGTCAGATAAGTAAGATTTAAACCATGCCAATGCAGTTCCACTAATGCCAACATAATTTTCGAGTCTATTCAAAAGAATATTGTGATCGATAGTATCGAATGCAGCGCTAAGATCGAGTAACACTAATAGAGAGATACAACCATGATCAGATGATAAGAGTAAATCATTTGTAACTCTAATTAGAGCAGTCTCAGTACTATGATACGGTCTAAATCCTGACTGGAAATCCTCACATATACCATTTCTTTCTAAAAGGAACATAATTGTGAAGACACTGCCTTTTCTAATATTTTTGATAGAAACGGTAGATTGAGATTGGTCTGTAATTGACTAATTCTTTAGGATCAAGTGTTTTTAATAAGTGGTTTAATTACAGCCAACTTAAAAGTTTTTGGTACATATCCTAATGTCAAGGATGAATTAATAATATTAAGCAGAGGATCTATGACCTCTGGAAGCATCTCTTTTAATAGCCTAGTCGGTATAGGGTCAAGCATACATGTTGTTGATTTTGATGATTTGACAAGTTTAGCCAATTCTTCTCCTCCTATAGCAGTGAATGAGTGTAATTTTTCCTCAGTGAGACTACAATGTTCTGTCTGAAGTGATACTGTAGTAGACGGCTGCATGGTTATAATTTTATTCCTAATGTTATCAATCTTACTAGTAAAGAAGTTCATAAAGTCATTACTGCTGTGTTGTTTACAAATGTCAGAAGTTGAAGCTTTATCCTTTGTTAATTTAGCCACTGTATCGAATAAATACCTAGGGTTGTGTTTGTTTTCTTCTAAAAGTGTTGAGAAATAAGCAGATCTAGCAGTTTTATGGCCTTTCTGTATGCAATCATGCTCTCTTTCCACAAATTGCGAAAAACCTCCAGTTTTGTTTTCTTCCAGCTGCGCTCCATTTTTCTGGCTGCTGTTTTAAGGGCCGAGTGTGCTCGTTGTACCACGGCGTTGGATTATTTGCTTTAATCTTCTTTAGCGCCGAGGAGCAACTATGTCTAAAGTGCTAGTAAAGAGAGAGTCAGTAGTTTCTGTTGCAACATCAAGTTCCTCTTGGCTATCTGTAATTCTGAGGAGATGGAACTGATGAGGAAGATTATGTATAAAGCAATCTTTAGTCGCAGCGGTTATAGTCCTGCCATATTTGAAGCGGGGATGGCTTTGCAGCCTTAGCTATATTAAGTATACATGATATTAGGTAATGATCTGAGATGTCATCGCTCTGCTGCAGAATTTTAATGGTATCAACATTTAGTCCATGTGACAGTATTAGATCTAAAGTATGATTAAGGCGATGAGTGGGTCCAGATACGTGTTGTCTAACTCCAATAGAGTTTATAATGTCTTTAAATGCCAATCCCAATGCGTCTTTTTCATTGTCAACATGGATATTAAAATCACCAACAATTAGTACTTTATCTGCAGCCAGTACTAACTCTGATAGAAAACCAGCAAATTCTTTGATAAAGTCTGTATTGTGCCCTGGTGGCCTGTATACAGTAGCCAACACAAATGTCAACGGGATTTATCATTTACACTACACAATGTTACATAAAGCACCAAAACTTCAAAGGAATTATATTTGAAACTAGACTTCTGAGTAATACTGAAGTTATCATTATAAATTACAGCAACACCTCCCCTTTTCCTTTCAGACGGCTCGTGTTTATAACAATAATCTTGGGAGTGGACTCATTTAAAGTAATGTAGTCGTCAGGTTTTAGCCAGGTTTCTGTCAAACACAGCACATCTAGGTTATGATCTATAATCATATCATTAACAATAAGCGTTTTTTAAAGGGATCGAATATTCAGCAACCCGAGATTTATCAATTGTTCATCCGTATTATATCTGTTGTTTATTTGTTGGACATCAATTAAATTTTTACTGTTGAATGGTTTTGATGTTTTTGTATTTACTGATTCGGGAACAGACACAGTCTCTATGTGATAATATCTAGGTGAAAGCGTCTCTATGTGCTGGGATTTAGCTGACTCTGGTGACGTGAGACAGCTAGCAGGCGGTTGGTTTAGCCAGTTTGTCTGCTTCCTGACCTGGGCCCCAGTGAGTCAAGGTTTAGCTCTAAGACTATGTGCCAAATTACTAGAGAGAAGAGCAGCACCAGCCGGGTAGGATGAATGCCGTCTATCTTCAACAGGTCGGGTCTGCCCCAAAAACTTTTCCAATTGTCTATGAACCCTATGTTATTTTATGGACACCACTTAGACAACCAGCCATTGAGTGATGATAATCTGCTAACTATTTCATCACTCCTTTTAACAGGAGGGGGCCAGATAAACAGACTGCCGGTGACATCGTACTTGCGAGTTTACACACCTCTTTAATGTTAATTTTGGTGATCTCCGACTGACGAAGTCGAACATCATTAGTGCCAACGTGAATAATAATCTTAGAGAATTTACGATTAGCTTTAGCCAGCACTTTTAAATTTGCTTTGATGTCAGGCGCTCTGGCTCGGTAAACATGTGACTATGGTGGCTGGTGTCTCTATTTTCACGTTCCGTGTAATAGAATCGCAAATAACTAGGGCACTTTCAACAGGATCCTCAGTGGGTGCATCACTGAGTGGGGAGAACCTGTTTGATGTTCTAATCGGAACGGCAGAGTGGTTTTTAGATCCGCGACTATGCTGTCTCACAGTCACCCAATTGCCCTGCTGCAAGGGCTCAGCCGGAACCAAACAATGAGTGTTCACTAAGCTAGTCGCATCCAAAACAGTATCTAAAGCTGTACCATTCTCACTACTCTCACATAAAGTCTGGATGCGTGTCTCTAAATCTGAAATCTTCTCCGTCAGCCTGATTAATTCCTTACATTTAACACATGTGAAGCCCTGTTCGACAACGGAGATAGATATGCTAAACATGTAGCATGCAGTGCAAGTGACAATGACAGGAGAAGAAGACATGGCTTACCGTATTTGTTGATGAATCCAAAACTTACCACACAACTTACTCCACTTACTTTGTTTGATGGAGTCTATTTAATAATCCAACTCACCACAGTTGTCTAATGAACTCAGAAAACAGGAGACCCGGGTGCCGGGATGGAAAGCTACCAGGCTAGCGAAAAGCTAACACGTGGTAGTGATTTAGATTAAAAGCTAGTGATGTCAAATTTAACTTGATAGGCTATATTAAACAATATATGGTGATGAGTAAGTTATTTTTAGCAGTATAGATAACAAAGAAAATATATCAAATAGAGATTCAAACGCAGCTATACAGAGCTACAAACACTGACGCATGCAGTAGCAGCAGTAGATTCTAGCATGATTTACCATAGTTTACCATGATTTACCATAGTTTACCATGATTCTAGCATGATTTACCATAGTTTACCATGATTCTAGCATGATTTACCATAGTTTACCATGATTTACCATAGTTTACCATGATTCTAGCATGATTTACCATAGTTTACCATGATTTACCATAGTTTACCATGATTCTAGCATGATTTGCCATAGTTTACCATGATTTACCATGATTCTAGCATGATTTGCCATAGTTTACCATGATTTAAAATGATTCTAGCATAATTTACTATAGTTTACCATGATTTACCATAGTTTACCATGATTCTAGCATAATTTACTATAGTTTACCATGATTCTAGCATGATTTACCATAGTTTACCATGATTCTAGCATAATTTACTATAGTTTACCATGATTCTAGCATGATTTACCATAGTTTACCATTATTCTAGCATGATTTACCATAGTTTACTATGACTCTAGCATGATTTACCATAGTTTACTATGATTCTAGCACGATTTACCAGTTTACCATGATTTAAAATGATTCTAGCATGATTTACCATAGTTTACCATGATTCTATCATGATTTACCATAGTTTACCATGATTTACCATAGCTTACCATGATTCTAGCATGATTTACCATAGTTTACCATGATTTACCATAGTTTACCATGATTCTAGCATGATTTACCATAGTTTACCATGATTCTAGCATGATTTACCATAGTTTACCATAATTTACCATAGTTTACCATGATTCTAGCATGATTTACCATAGTTTACCATGATTTACCATAGTTTACCATGATTCTAGCATGATTTACCATAGTTTACCATGATTCTAGCATGATTTGCCATAGTTTACCATGATTTACCATGATTCTAGCTTGATTTGTCATAGTTTACCATGATTTACCATAGTTTACCATGATTCTAGCATGATTTACTATAGTTTACCATTATTCTAGCATGATTTACCATCGTTTACCATGATTCTAGCATGATTTACCATAGTTTACCATGATTTACCATAGTTTACCATGATTCTAGCATGATTTACCATAGTTTACCATGATTCTAGCATGATTTACCATAGTTTACCATAATTTACCATAGTTTACCATGATTCTAGCATGATTTACCATAGTTTACCATGATTCTAGCATGATTTACCATAGTTTACCATGATTTACCATAGTTTACCATGATTCTAGCATGATTTACCATAGCTTACCATGATTCTAGCATGATTTACCATAGTTTACCATGATTTACTATAGTTTACCATGATTCTAGCATGATTTACCATAGTTTACCATGATTCTAGCATGATTTACCATAGTTTACCATAATTTACCATAGTTTACCATGATTCTAGCATGATTTACCATAGTTTACCATGATTTACCATAGTTTACCATGATTCTAGCATGATTTGCCATAGTTTACCATGATTCTAGCATGATTTGCCATAGTTTACCATGATTTACCATGATTCTAGCTTGATTTGTCATAGTTTACCATGATTTACCATAGTTTACCATGATTCTAGCATGATTTACTATAGTTTACCATTATTCTAGCATGATTTACCATCGTTTACCATGATTCTAGCATGATTTACCATAGTTTACCATGATTCTAGCATGATTTACCATAGTTTACCATGATTTACCATAGTTTACCATGATTCTAGCATGATTTACCATAGTTTACCATGATTTACCATAGTTTACTATGATTCTAGCATGATTTGCCATAGTTTACCATGATTTAAAATGATTCTAGCATGATTTACCATAGTTTACCATGATTTACCATAGTTTACCATGATTCTAGCATAATTTACTATAGTTTACCATGATTCTAGCATGATTTACCATAGTTTACCATGATTCTAGCATAATTTACTATAGTTTACCATGATTCTAGCATGATTTACCATAGTTTACCATTATTCTAGCATGATTTACCATAGTTTACCATAATTTACCATAGTTTACTATGATTCTAGCACGATTTACCAGTTTACCATGATTTAAAATGATTCTAGCATGATTTACCATAGTTTACCATGATTCTATCATGATTTACCATAGTTTACCATGATTTACCATAGCTTACCATGATTCTAGCATGATTTACCATAGTTTACCATGATTTACCATAGTTTACCATGATTCTAGCATGATTTACCATAGTTTACCATGATTCTAGCATGATTTACCATAGTTTACCATAATTTACCATAGTTTACCATGATTCTAGCATGATTTACCATAGTTTACCATGATTTACCATAGTTTACCATGATTCTAGCATGATTTACCATAGTTTACCATGATTCTAGCATGATTTGCCATAGTTTACCATGATTTACCATGATTCTAGCTTGATTTGTCATAGTTTACCATGATTTACCATAGTTTACCATGATTCTAGCATGATTTACTATAGTTTACCATTATTCTAGCATGATTTACCATCGTTTACCATGATTCTAGCATGATTTACCATAGTTTACCATGATTCTATCATGATTTACCATAGTTTACCATGATTTACCATAGCTTACCATGATTCTAGCATGATTTGCCATAGTTTACCATGATTTACCATAGCTTACCATGATTCTAGCATGATTTACCATAGTTTACCATGATTTACCATAGTTTACCATGATTCTAGCATGATTTACCATAGTTTACCATGATTTACCATAGTTTACCATGATTCTAGCATGATTTACCATAGTTTACCATGATTTTCCATATTTTACCATGATTCTAGCATGATTTACCATAGTTTACCATGATTTACCATAGTTTACCATGATTCTAGCATGATTTACCATAGTTTACCATGATTTTCCATATTTTACCATGATTCTAGCATGATTTGCCATAGTTTACCATGATTTACCATGATTCTAGCTTGATTTGCCATAGTTTACCATGATTTACCATAGTTTACCATGATTCTAGCATGATTTACCAGTTTACCATGATTTTCCATAGTTAACCATGATTCTAGCATGATTTACCATAGTTTACTATGATTCTAGCATGATTTACCATAGTTTACTATGATTCTAGCATGATTTACCATAGTTTACCATGATTTACCATAGTTTACGATGACTCTAGCATGATTTACCATAGTTTACTATGATTCTAGCATGATTTACCATAGTTTACCATGATTTACCAAAGTTTACTATGACTCTAGCATGATTTACCAGTTTACCATGATTTAAAATGATTCTAGCATGATTTACCATAGTTTACTATGATTTGCCATAGTTTACCATAATTTACCATGATTTAAAATGATTCTAGCATGATTTACTATAGTTTACCATAATTTACCATAGTGTACTATGATTTACCATAGTTTACCACAGTGTACTATGATTTACCACAATTTACCATAGTTTACCATAGTGTACTATGATTTACAACAATTTACCATAGTTTACCATGATTCCCTGCATGATTTACCATAGTTTACCATGATTCCCTGCATGATTTACCATAGTTTACTATGATTCTTGCATGATTGACCAGTTTACCATGATTTACCATAGTTTACCATGATTTACCATAGTTTACGATGACTCTAGCATGATTTACCATAGTTTACCATGATTTACCATAGTTTACGATGACTCTAGCATGATTTACCATAGTTTACTATGATTCTAGCATGATTTACCATAGTTTACCATGATTTACCATAGTTTACTATGACTCTAGCATGATTTACCATAGTTTACCATGATTTACCATAGTTTACGATGACTCTAGCATGATTTACCATAGTTTACTATGATTCTAGCATGATTTACCATAGTTTACCATGATTTACCATAGTTTACTATGACTCTAGCATGATTTACCAGTTTACCATGATTTAAAATGATTCTAGCATGATTTACCAGTTTACCATGATTTACCATAGTTTACCATGATTCTAGCATGATTTACCATAGTTTACCATGATTCTAGCATGATTTACCATAGTTTACCATGATTTACCATAGTTTACCATAGTTTACCATGATTCTAGCATGATTTACCATAGTTTAAAATGATTTCCCATAGTGTACCATGATTCTAGCATGATTTACCATAGTTTACCATGATTTACCATAGTTTACTATGACTCTAGCATGATTTACCAGTTTACCATGATTTACCATAGTTTACTATGACTCTAGCATGATTGACCAGTTTACCATGATTTAAAATGATTCTAGCATGATTTACCATAGTTTACTATGACTCTAGCATGATTTACCATAGCTTACTATGACTCTAGCATGATTTACCAGTTTACCATGATTTACCATAGTTTACTATGACTCTAGCATGATTGACCAGTTTACCATGATTTAAAATGATTCTAGCATGATTTACCATAATTTACCATAGTGTACTATGATTTACCATAGTTTACCATAGTTTACCATAGTGTACTATGATTTACCATAGTTTACCATAGTGTACTATGATTTACCACAATTTACCATAGTTTAACATGATTCCCTGCATGATTTACCATAGTTTACCATGATTTAAAATGATTCTAGCATGATTTACCATAGTTTACCATGATTTACCATAGTTTACCATGATTTACCATAGTTTACCATGATTCCCTGCATGATTTACCATAGTTTACCATGATTTAAAATTATTCTTGCATGATTTACCAGTTTACCATGATTTACCATAGTTTACCATGATTTACCATAGTTTACCATGATTTACCATGATTTACCATGATTTAAAATGATTTTAGCATGATTTACCATAGTTTACCATGATTTACCAGTTTACCATGATTTACCATAGTTTACTATAGACCCTTATAAAGACTTATTTTTGTTTAATTAAGTTACATAATTCTGTTTAACAACTCCTCTGAAATGATAATATTTCAACAAAATAGTTTTAGCTTTAAAAGTCCCGCTGATATGCGTCATCAAAGGACGAGTACATTTTCGCTGTGTCACGTGCTGTTTGAAGGAACACTGAAAAGGCATGCTGCTCACAGACGCAGTGCCATCTAGTTGATTTTTCTAGCATTGCACAACTACACCAAACGATAGAGATGGCTCATTCAGGTTGAGTTAAGCTTGATGCATTTTTCAATGAAATATAGTGACTTAAAGTGTGGTCTACCAAATGGTTGAGTAGTACCTTAAAGTGTTAAACCAGTGACTAAACGCCCAACTTCACACAGTTTCTCTTAGTAGATTAAAAAATCTCTCTTTTAAACAAGAAAGCGATCAAAAATCACTCCATCTCCCGAAAAGCAGCTCCTTTCTTCCCTACGCTTGCCGCCAGTCTTGGTGGGGGCCTGGACGGGCTGGGCACCCCTCTTGGGCACTCCTCTTGCGACGGCTGCCTGGGTGGAGGCTGAGCAGGGGCAAAGACAGGGGGGTGCCCTCGGTGGTGAGTAGGCAGAGGCTCTGGGTGGAGGCTGAGCAGGGGCAAAGACAGGGGGGTGCCCTCGGTGGTGAGTAGGCAGAGGCTCTGGGTGGAGGCTGAGCAGGGGCAAAGACAGGGGGGTGCCCTCGGTGGTGAGTAGGCAGAGGCTCTGGGTGGAGGCTGAGCAGGGGCAAAGACAGGGGGGTGCCCTCGGTGGTGAGCAGGCAGAGGCTCGTGGTGGAGGCAGCAGGTGGTCTACGGGGCAGCAGCTGGTCTGCTTCTGTGCTGCTGAAAACTGCTGGCCAAAGTTTTCAACAGCATCGCCAAAGAGGCTTAGCCTGGCAGACGGGCGTTGAGGAACCAAACTTTGTTGGGGCATATCCACCAAGTTTAGCCACAGGTGGCGCTCCTGGACCACCAATGTGGACATCGGCCGACCCAGGGAGTGTGCGAAGACTTTTGTCGCCCTGAGAATGAGGTCTATCGCCGTACGCAGTTCATGCATAACCCCTGGGTCGGAGTTACCCTCTTGCAATTCCTTAAGTGCTTTGGCCTGGTAGACCTGCCGGAGCACGATGGCATGCAGAGCAGACAATCAGGGGGGCTGAGAACCAGAGCGTGCCACGCCGAGATACCAGCCGTGAGGGTTTGGGACTCGGTGGAGAGTTCCACTTCAGCCCGACACTCGTGGCGGCCCGGGAAAGCATTGCCATGAGCTCTGTGTCAGACTCTGGCAATGCTACCACACCGAAGGGGGCAACGCAGCAGAATCTTCATCCCCAGAGGACATTAGCTCACCCTCTGATGCAGCAATCAACATTCTACCCTCGGCCGGACTGGCCCCCATGTGAAGGAAGCTCCACTGGCCGGGGTGTGGAGGAATGAGGGGCCCGAGGAGGTTTCTTCAGGTCACCACAAAGGCTATTAACTGAAGTTTAGTAGCCATACAGTTTTCGAGAAAAATGCTGCATTTTCATTTCAATAAGCAGGATTTGTGTTACGTTAATGTTTTGTTCTGTTAGTTTGGGCCATTTTTGGTAGACCTTTGTTAATTTAATTTCAATTGGTTATTTGATTAGGGCCTGTGTTAATGTGTGCTTTGTTTCCTCGTGTGTGCGCTGATGTGCTCATCTGTAAACATATCAGAATGCCTACAGTTGCTTAATAAAAGCCGGCTTTCCACACAAACACATGTACATGTGTCATTAGTATGAGAAAAAAATGGATTTGAACTGCTTGTCGGGCTCGGGTCGGGTCCGGATACTGGTCTGTCGGATGCGGCTCGGACAGAAAAATGCAGCCCGATCCGCACTCTATTCCACATTTAATACTTAAAATTTCATATGCAAAGATGTTGGCAAATCACAGCAGTGGGGATTTACACTGATTCTCACAGCAGCCAATCACAGCAGTGGGCGTTTACAATGATTCTCACAGCAGCCAATCACAGCAGTGGGCGTTTACACTGATTCTCACAGCAGCACAGCAGTGGGCGTTTACACTGATTCTCACAGCAGCCAAGCACAGCAGCAGGCGTTTACACTGATTCTCACTGCAGCCAATCACAGCAGTGGGCGTTTACACTGATTCTCACTGCAGCCAATCACAGCAGTGGGCATTTACACTGATTCTCACAGCAGCCAATCACAGCAGCAGGCGTTTACACTGATTCTCACAGCAGCCAATCACAGCAGTGGGCGTTTACACTGATTCTCACAGCAGCCAATCACAGCAGCAGGCGTTTACACTGATTCTCACAGCAGCCAATCACAGCAGTGGGCTTTTACACTGATTCTCACAGCAGCCAATCACAGCAGTGGGCGTTTACACTGATTCTCACAGCAGCCAATCACAGCAGTGGGCGTCTACACCCCTTCAAACAGAGCATTCTAATCAGAGGATAAAATCAGGGTAGTTTTTTTTTTTTTCCTAAATGATGAAAATTTTTGATCTAACAAATCATACTAACATTACACACTATAAAACAATAAAACAATGCAGTTCATGATTTTCTCATAACATCCACTGCAGCATCAGCTCGTTTCTCTCAGTGTCTGAAACGGTTTGGTCGAAGATTCAGTCTCTCTAAACCCCACCTTTCCAGATGGCCCAGTCTGCTGTGATTGGTCAGAAATCATCTCATTATCATATCTGAATCTCAGCTCTTGACACACAGTGATACGAACAGTACCGATGGCATGGGTTTGATTATCTCAATCTCAGCAGAAACAGCGTCCCCTCCACATGAACAACACCAACCAAACTCTTCCAGTCTCAGAGACGACAACAGTGAGTGAGGGCGGGGCTAAGAGACGCTGCTCAGCCAATCAGGACCAGAGACTGACATTATGCAGATTAGTTACAGACCTGCATGTTCAGCAGGAAGAGAGACAGAATTACTGACGACTCGTTCAGTTCAGAATCGCTGCTTTCTTTCAGGAGATAATGACTCCATTTATCTGAACTTTGATCTTATACTTTCACAAACAGCTCCATTACACACTTTAGGAAAGGTAATATCCAGAAAAGCTTAATGGGGCACTTTAAAATCAAGAAGTCCTATCAATCAATCTTCAATATTTTAGAATTACAGTACAGTAACTTCTTAAAAATCAAACTTGAGAACATCAAAATCAAAGACAACAAGAACTTGTTCAACAACGATCAAATGTGTCAAAATGTAAAAAAAAACAACAACAAAAACAGGCAAATATAAACAAATTCATTAAAAAGGAGACTGGGAAAAATAAGAAATAAATAAAAAGCTGAAAGCGACTGTATTCTCTCGACAGGCCTCCTGTCACTAACTCTGTGTAAACCACACGAGTATGTTCTGATCAAAGAGACGGCGACGTGGAAAAAAGCTCAAGAATACTGCAGGAAAAACCACATCGACCTGGCCACTGTTCAAAGCGATGGAGACTGGACCAATCTGAAGGAAGTCGCAGTGGAAAAAGTGTATTATGGATTTGCCTGGTTTGGACTCTACAACGACATCAACAGCTGGCGATGGTCTTATCAGGATGAGAGCCTAGTGTTTAAGTCCTGGTATCCTGGTGAGCCGGATAACTACAGTCCGGGAGAGGAGTGTGTCGCCATAGGTTCTGACGGAACCTGGAGAGATAACTACTGTTATCACACCAAATATTTTTTGTGTAGCGACGGTGAGAAAGTCTTTAATTATGCTCATTATTTTTTTCATGCATTTATTACATTTACATTAATTTGATTCTTTCAGATGCTTTTATCCACAGCGAGTAATAAGAGGAGTACAGGTCCTTCTAAAAAAATTAGCATATTGTGATAAAGTTCATTATTTTCCATAATGTAATGATAAAATTAAACTTTGATATATTTTAGATTCATTGCACACCAACTGAAAAATTTCAGGTCTTTTATTGTTTTAATACTGGATTTTGGCATACAGCTCATGAAAACCCAAATTCTCAATAAATTTGCATATTTCATCCGACCAATAAAAGAAAAGTGTTTTAAATACAAAAAACTGTGAGCAGGTGCCAGGTCATGGTGAAAAACGAAATCTTCATCTCCATAAAGCTTTTCAGCAGATGGAAGCAAGAAGTGCTCCAAAATCTCCTGATAGCTAGCTGCATTGACCCTGCCCTTGATAAAACACAGTGGACCAACTCCAGCAGCTGACATGGCACCCCAGACCATCACTGACTGTGGGTACTTGACACTGGACTTCAGGCATTTTGGCATTTCCTTCTCCCCAGTCTTCCTCCAGACTCTGGCACCTTGATTTCCCAATGACATGCAACATTTGAGCGCCAGTCCAGTGCTGCTTCTCTGTAGCCCAGGTCAGGCGCTTCTGCCGCTGTTTCTGGTTCAAAAGTGTCTTGACCTGGGGAATGCGGCACCTGTAGCCCATTTCCTGCACACGCCTGTGCACGGTGGCTCTGGATGTTTCTACTCCAGACTCAGTCCACTGCTTCCACAGGTCCCCCAAGGTCTGCGTTTTTTGCCACACTTTTCCCTTCCCACAGACTTCCCACTGAGGTGCCTTGATACAGCACTCTGGGAACAGCCTATTGGTTCAGAAATGTCTTTCTGTGTCTTACCCTCTCGCTTGAGGGGTCAATGATGGCCTTCTGGACAGCAGTCAGGTCGGCAGTCTTACCCATGATTGCGGTTTTGAGTAATGAACCAGGCTGGGAGTTTTAAGAAGCCTCAGGAATCTTTTGCAGGTGTTTAGAGTTAATTAGTTGATTCAGATGATTAAGTTAATAGCTCGTTTAGAGAACCTTTTCATGATATGCTAATTTTTTGAGATAGGAATTTTGGGTTTTCATGAGCTGTATGCCAAAATCATCAGTATTAAAACAATAAAAGACCTGAAATATTTCAGTTGGTGTGCAATGAATCTAAAATATATGAAAGTTTAATTTTTATCATTACATTATGGAAAATAATGAACTTTTATCACAATATGGTAATTTTTTGAGAAGGACCTGTATAGTGTAAAGGGAACAACAGTTTAGGACCCAAGTCCAGTAGTGAAGAATGAAGACCAAGAGTCACAAGTGCAATTAAAGAAACATTTACTGAAGAATAGTTTGCAGTTTCATCAGCAGAAGCCAGATTCAAGTCTCGCAAGGAGTTCGTAGGCCGCGCTCCCTCTCTACTAGTTTTTTCCGTACATACAATTTCTCAACAGTTGTACCCTTTTCACGGTCTAGCTATGTCATTTCTGCTGGTTGAATGATTATAATTGGCAGTGAGAAAATAGATAGTCATAGTAAATTTCTGCACAGTCAGTTTATCAGATGTATGTCTCCATAGATCACTTGTTGATGCTTTCACCCCAGAATTAGGCACGTAGTGACCTTCCAGGACTGGAGCAAAGCTTCAATCAATCTAAAACTTTTCTTCAAAAGCAAAATTGAATTTCCTATTATCACTGTAAAGCAGCTTTGAAGCAATCGGTGTAGTAAAAAAAGCTATATAAATGAAGGTGAAGGAGCAGGCGCCAGCTTGTCCAGAAAAACATGCCCGTTGTACACCTCTAACACTGATCTGCAATACAGAACCCTAGTGCATATACACAGAGACTTGGTTTCTCCAAGGTTGGAGTTGGTTGAGCTTAAGCTATGACCAGAGAGTTTACCAAAACATACTGATAACATGTGCTTTCTCTCAGTAAGAGGTACAGACAATATTCACCATAAATATTTAGAGTTTCAGTAAAAGGAAATAATAAAATGAAATACAAATCCATTTATAATCTCTGGAAGCCGGGCTAAGTGAGTAAGCTCTGTTACTGCAATCTTGGTATGGGCCAGTCACTCCTCAGAGACCAAATACAAACTTAAAAAACATAAATGAAGAAACAATAAACAATCAGTGGTTCTATTGATTAAGTAGTATCATAACTGGAAAGGATCATTAAAAAAAATCAGACAGAACAAATAGAAAAACAGAAAACTCTCAATGCGTTCTGGATGGCACCGCAACAGCTCCTGGTGGCAAGAACGCAAACCATGAAATAGGTTTGAAATGGTTTTGAAATGGTTTTGAAACTATACCATCATCCTTGCGCAAACCCAAAAAAGGCGAATCTGCGAAAACGAAGACAGCATTTTCGCAAGCATTTCATGTTTGGCCTATAGGCAAGCAAGAGTCTATTCAGTAAACTCGTGACTCGAGTCTATTCAAAAGAATGTTGTGGTCGATAGTGTCGAATGCAGTGCTAAGATCGAGTAACACTAACAAAGAGATACAACCACGATCAGATGATAAGAGTAAATCATGTGTAACTCTGATGAGAGCAGTCTCAGTACTATGATACGGTCTAAATCCTGACTGGAAATCCTCACAGATACCATTTCTTTCTAAAAAGGAACATAATTGTGAAGACACAGCCTTTTCAAGTATTTTTGAAAGAAAGGGTAGATTTGAGATTGGCCTGTAATTGACAAATTCTGTAGGATCAAGTTGCGGTTTTTTAATAAGGGGTTTAATAATAGCCAACTTAAAAGTTTTCGGTACATATCCTAATGACAAAGATGAATTAATGATATTAAGAAGAGGATCTATGACCTCTGGTAGCATCTCTTTTAATAGCCTAGTCGGTATAGGGTCAAGCATACATGTTGTTGATTTAGATGAATTAAAGAGTTTAGCCAATTCTTCCTTTCCTATAGCAGTGAATGAGTGTGTGTGTGTGTGTGTGTGTGTGTTCCTCTCCTGTAGCAGTGAATGAGTGTGTGTGTGTGTGTGTGTGTTCCTCTCCTGTAGCAGTGAATGAGTGTAATTTTTCCTCAGTGACACTACGATGCTCTGTCTGATGTGATACTGTAGTAGACAGCTGCATGGTTATAATTTTCTTCCTAATATTGTCAATCTTACGCATAAAGAAGTTCATAAAGTCATTACTGCTGTGCTGTTTACTAACATCAGAAGTTGAAGCTTTATTCTTGGTTAATTTAGCCACTGTATCGAATAAATACCTAGGTTTGTGTTTGTTTTCTTCTAAGAGAATCGAGAAATAAGTTGATCTAGCAGTTTTTACAGCCTTTCTGTATGCGATCATACGTTCTTTCCATGAATTACGAAAGACCTCTAGTTTTGTTTTCTTCCAGCTGCACTCCATTTTTCTGGATTCTGTTTTAAGGGCCCGGGTGTGCTCGTTGTACCACGGCGTTGGACTATTTTCTTTAATCTTCTTTAAGCACAGGGGAGAAACTGTATCAACATTTATTCCACTTCCTGATCTCAGCAGACGTGTCTTCTATCTGCTCCCTGCTCTGCTTTAGCCCTGATCTTTTTGTCTTTTTTTCTTGACCCCCTGCTTGCTGGACTCCTGAAAATACTGAAGTGGAATTGATTAACTGGTCACTCAGCACGATTGACAAGATTTTCTCACTAAGGAAGGGTGCACCGGGAGAACTCACCTGCCCAGACGGGACCTTCGCTACTTGCTACACAAGGGACGCCTGGAACAGCTGGCAATTGCTGTGCCTGGAAGCCCTGTCCGTGGAGGATGTTGAGGATTTATTCATAATTGGCATTATGATAGCGGGGTTCCTATTTCTCGGCCTTGGGATTGTCCTGACCTATCGGAAGATTGGCTGCCAGTAAATTCACCCAGCCGCTGTCTGTGGAAATTAAAGAATGTTTCGGGGATGTGTGTGACCGACTGAAGGTATTAGATCAAAGAGTGTCACTGATTGAGGAACTGTATCGTAACATCTCAGCCCGGACTGCGGAGACGCAGGGAAGAGTGGGCTCCATCGGGGGTCAGGCTAGTGAACTGCTACGCAGTATGTCTGGTCTGACCATGAAATTGGATGAAATGTCCAAGTCAAAACCATGAACCGAAAGCTCACCACTGACGCTGAGGATCAGAACGGATTGATTGATTATGGTCCGGAAAATTACCGAAGATCAGCTAAATGGTTCGAATGAAGATATTGACCCCCTCCTTACCTCACCTCCCCTATCTCTCTCGGTTGGGAGGTCACCTTGACAGCTGGGTCCTGCTATCTTGCTATCGTTCCCTGTGCACTGCCATATCTCCCTTCAAGGACAAGCCACAGAACTGAACTCGAATACATCTTAAGTTATGGCTAACATTCAAATTCACACAACACTGGACTCTTCAAGACTCTTACTTGCATCGTACACACCTCACCCCCATCCCTGCCCCTGTCCAACATTTTGCCCCTCCCTTTCCTCCTTCCTATCCCCCTTACTCTGTCCCAACAAAAAATCCCATCACGTGACCACGTGTACTGTGTATATATGTTATGTTTTTGCATATGTATGCTTTGCAAATCTGCATTTTTTCTGGAGAGCGTGTGGCAGCGCTTTAAATAGCAGCGGCTCGGAGACTTGCTCCAAACGTAATATCGTTGTATTTTACTTGTACATATAATGACAATAAAGTCTATCTATCTATCTGTGTCTAAAGTAATGGAAAATAGCGAGTCAACAGTTTCTGTTGCAACATCGAGTTCCTCTAAGCTATCTGGGATGCTGAGGAGATGATACTGACGAGGAAGATTATTTACAAAGCAATCTTTAGTGATATACGGCAGTGATAGTCATATTTGAAGTGGGCGGACGGCTTTGCAGCATTAGATAAATTAAGTATACATGATACTAGGTATTACTAGCGACATTTAGTAATAACTATAGAGATATATATCAGTGTGAACACACGCGGATACCCATATCTCAGAGTGAACACACACGGATACCCATATCTCAGTGTGAACACCCGGATACCCGTATCTCAGAGTGAACACGCAGATACCCGTATCTCAGAGTGAACACACACGGATACCCATATCTCAGTGTGAACACGCGGATACCCGTATCTCAGAGTGAACACGTGGATACCCGTATCTCAGTGTGAACACGTGGATACCCGTATCTCAGTGTGAACACGCGTATACCCGTATCTCAGTGTGAACACGCGGATACCCGTATCTCAGTGTGAACACGCGGATACCCGTATCTCAATGTGAACGCGGATACCCGTATCTCAGTGTGAACACGCGGATACCCGTATCTCAGTGTGAACACGCGGATACCCGTATCTCAGTGTGAACACGCGGATACCCGTATCTCAGTGTGAACACACGGATACCCGTATCTCAGTGTGAACACGCGGATACCCGTATCTCAGAGTAAACACGCGGATACCCATATCTCAGAGTGAACACACGCGGATACCCATATCTCAGAGTGAAAACGCGGATACCCGTATCTCAGTGTGAACACGCGGATACCCGTATCTCAGAGTGAACACGCGGATACCCATATCTCAGAGTGAACACACGCGGATACCCGTATCTCAGTGTGAACACGCGGATACCCATATCTCAGAGTGAACACGCGGATACCCATATCTCAGAGTGAACACACGCGGATACCCGTATCTCAGAGTGAACACGGATACCCATATCTCAGAGTGAACACGCGGATACCCATATCTCAGAGTGAACACGGATACCCATATCTCAGAGTGAACACGCGGATACCCATATCTCAGAGTGAACACGGATACCCATATCTCAGAGTGAACACACGCGGATACCCATATCTCAGAGTGAACACGGATACCCATATCTCAGAGTGAACACGCGCGGATACCCATATCTCAGAGTGAACACGCGGATACCCATATCTCAGAGTGAACACGCGGATACCCATATCTCAGAGTGAACACACGCGGATACCCGTATCTCAGTGTGAACACGCGGATACCCGTATCTCAGAGTGAACACGCGGATACCCATATCTCAGAGTGAACACGGATACCCGTATCTCAGTGTGAACACGCGGATACCCATATCTCAGAGTGAACACGCGGATACCCGTATCTCAGAGTGAACACGCGGATACCCATATCTCAGAGTGAACACGCGGATATATCTCAGTGTGAACACGCGGATACCCATATCTCAGAGTGAACACACGCGGATACCCGTATCTCAGAGTGAACACGCGGATACCCATATCTCAGAGTGAACACGCGGATACCCATATCTCAGAGTGAACACACGCGGATACCCGTATCTCAGTGTGAACACGCGGATACCCATATCTCAGAGTGAACACGCGGATACCCATATCTCAGAGTGAACACGGATACCCATATCTCAGAGTGAACACGCGGATACCCGATCTCAGTGTGAACACGCGGATACCCATATCTCAGAGTGAACGCGCGGATACCCATATCTCAGAGTGAACACGGATACCCGTATCTCAGAGTGAACACGCGGATACCCGTATCTCAGTGTGAACACGCGGATACCCATATCTCAGAGTGAACACGCGGATACCCATATCTCAGAGTGAACACGCGGATACCCGTATCTCAGAGTGAACACGCGGATACCCGTATCTCAGTGTGAACACGCGGATACCCGTATCTCAATGTGAACACGAGGATACCCATATCTCAGAGTGAACACGCGGATACCCGTATCTCAGTGTGAACACGCGGATACCCATATCTCAGAGTGAACACCCGGATACCCATATCTCAGAGTGAACACACGCAGATACCCGTATCTCAGAGTGAACACATGCGGATACCTGTATCTCAGTGTGAACACACGCGGATACCCATATCTCAGAGTGAACACACGCAGATACCCATATCTCAGTGTGAAAACACGCGGATACCCATATCTCAGTGTGAACACGCGGATACCTGTATCTCAGTGTGAACACACGCGGATACCCATATCTCAGAGTGAACACCCGGATACCCATATCTCAGAGTGAACACACGCGGATACCTGTATCTCAGTGTGAACACACGCGGATACCCATATCTCAGTGTGAACACCCGGATACCCATATCTCAGAGTGAACACACGCGGATACCCGTATCTCAGAGTGAACACACGCGGATACCCGTATCTCAGAGTGAACACACGCGGATACCTGTATCTCAGAGTGAACACCCGGATACCCATATCTCAGTGTGAACACGCGGATACCCGTATCTCAGAGTGAACACCCGGATACCCATATCTCAGTGTGAACACGCGGATACCCGTATCTCAGAGTGAACACCCGGATACCCTAATCTCAGAGTGCAATGGTCTGATTAGTCTGACACTACAGGAGGTATATAGAAACAAATACATAATTTGGTTAAGACATCAACACATTTTTTCTTATAATTAAAGCACAAAGATCGTAGTGTTTAATGGATATTTGAGCTTAATAAGTACGTTTACTCTATCCCTTTTATCCATGCAGGGTCCATAGGGGCTTTTGCACCGGGTAGTTCTAGAAATGTATTGTTATAGGAACTAGCCACCAGGGTGCTTTCCAGAGACCTAGAAGTTTTCCTGGTTGCATTCGCATCGCCAATATGAACTCTGAAGTGATGCATCACTTTTGTTGTTGAGACTTTTATTTTGATGGTGCTGAGAACACCAGGTCCTGAGCACACAGCTCTTGCATTCTCCATCTAGTTTACTGTCTGTTTAACAGTCCTGTCTAATACATTATTGGGTAGAACTGTTATACAAACAAAGTAGACATTTTTTGAAAAAGGGTTAGTGTTTGCCATGTGGTTGATGTCCAATGACGCTAGCTGAGTAGAAATACAAAAAGAGTTTGTTTCCGGAGTAAATATATAGGCTATTGTCCTTGTGGGTAGACAGCTTTTTTTTTTTAATGACGGTCAATCAGTGTACACTTACGTCACTGGTAGTTCCTATTTTAGTAGAGTAAATGAATTTGGCGTGTCATAACTGTGATGTCTTGTTTTCACAGAAAGTCACAATGCAACAGAGAAAATGGTTTTAATCCAGGACCAAAAGACATGGCTTGAGGCTCAGAAGCACTGCAGAAAGCATTATACAGACCTGGTTACCATTAGGAGTCTAGATGACAACATCCAGGCAACCAAATTGGCATATTATGAGCCCTGGATCGGACTGTACAGGGACTCTTGGAAGTGGTCAGATCAGGCCAACTTCACTTCCTCAACCCAACTCGCTGCTCAGGGACTTAGTGGGGAGACCAAAAACTGTGCTGGTGCATATTATAATCGTGTTATTGATGAGTACTTTTGCACTGGACTTTATTACTTCTTCTGCAGCACGGGTAAGTCTGACCTGGGCGGTTTTGTATGTTTGTTCTTTTGTTGTTTGTTGACAAATACTCCAATATGACTCTTGATTCAATAAGGGTTTCCATCCATAACCATTTTAGCCCAAAACCCTAAGATAGCTGTTTAGGCCAAAAATGTTCAGTAGGTGAAATTTTGGTGCATCCCTATTCATAAATATTATAGAATCTATTTGACCATTTTTGGTCAATGGGGTTCGGCTGACAAAAAGTCTGTGAATCCCTGATCTACATATTTATACAGTAAGATCTAGAGAAAGATAAAGTAAATGTATTGTGTGTGCTTGTCCTGCAGTGAAGAAGAAGCAGCAGGTGATCCGAGTGCAGGTCGAAGCCAGTGAGAATGCGGACGACGCTACTTTGAGAGCGCTCGTCTTACACAAGGTGAGTTTTTAATTCTCAACTGACTAAAATGTGTTAAAATTCAATGCTGACCCAATTCAAAATCATTCTGTGCTGGCTGGAAGATTTCCATTAATATATTACAGTAGTGAGAATCTGATGAGGATCAAGACTTTATTAAGACATTACATAATTAGGATTCTTTTTGCCACATTTGTTTTTGGCGACAATAGTGTGATTAGATTTGGAAACTGACCTCATGATGGAAAAACATCCATTGCTAAAGTCTCATGAATGATGAACCTACAGAAGTTTGCCATTGTGGATGTTAAAGCAAAAGTGACCGCAGACCGTGTTTTGAGCAGTTTCTGCACTTTGGGCAAGATTTGTAGAGTATAAGAGAATACATTTGGGGAGAAATACATCACACTTGTTTAATCAGAGCCTGTTATTGTGCTTTAGTTACAGCAGACGCTGATCGATCAGGACGTCACACTGACATGGAAGAAACAACCAGACGGAAAAGTCTTCCAGAAGAAGAAGACTCTATGCCAGCAGTAATCAATGCTACGTCATGTTCTTCCATGGAGTGGAACTGATCTCAAATCAATGCTTTACTTCATTCTTAGTTACAGATATCTGAATTAAACTATAGATTAAATTACAACTTAATTTTTCAAAATTTTATTTACATCTATTAATTTAGCCTTTATTCACTTAGCAGATATAGATATGCAATACTACCTATTATATGAATAAATGTTTTGCAACACTGTAAAATCTTCATGAAGAATAAATAAAGGCCTTTGGGACAATAAAAAGAGTGCATTGATGGTTCTGACACAATGTCTGTTTCCACAATTACTCCATTCTCATTAGTTTACTAACCCTAACCATCTAAGATAAGAATGAGAATTAAATCACAGAATGTAACGACACGATATAGAGATGGAAGATGGAAAGCCGTGAGCAGAGTACTTCCACTGGAAAAGGAAATACAGCAATTTTAAGGCAAAGTCTTCGAGACGCAATTGCTTAATATGATGAACAGATTTAATTTAGGCCTTTTCATTTGTATTAGTTTTAAAGCAATGTTTTTGTTTATCTCTAATAATTACTTACAAAGCAATAAATGGTTTATCTCCCCAGTACTTGAGTGAGCTCTTAACACATTATACTCCATCACGTCTTCTGCGGTCTCTAAACTCTGACCTGCTGTACTCATAGAGGCAGGCGTGTTTTCTCTCTGCTCCGCTCTTGCTCTTGCGCTTTGTCCTTTGGTCTTTTTTTTCCAAACTCCTGCTTGGCTGGGCTCCTGAGAATACTGAAATGGAATTGATTAACTGGTCCCTCAGCGCGATTGACAAGATTTTTTCACTAAGAAAGGGTGCTCCGGGAGAACCCACCTGCCCGGACGGGACCTTCGCTGCGGGCTACACGATGGGCGCCTGGAACACCTGGCAAACCGTGTGTCTAGAAGCTCTGTCCGTGGAGGACGTGGAAGATTTATTCATAATTGGAATTGTGATAGTGGGGTCCCTATTCCTCGGCCTTGGGATTGCCCTGACCTATCGGAAGATTGGTAAGACAGCTGCCAGTAAATTCACCCAGCCGCTGTCTGCGGAAATTAACGGCGCCGGGGATGTGTGTGACCGACTGAAGGTATTAGATCAGAGAGTGATAATGATTGATGAACTGAACCGTAACATCTCAGTCAGGACTGCGGATGCGCAGGCAAGAGTGGGCTCCATCGGGGGTCAGGCTGGTGAACTTTTACGGACTCTGACCGGTCTGACTGCGGCTGGATGAAATGTCTAAGTCACTGCATGAACCGGTTCGCCAAGAACGCTGAGGATCAGAATGGTTTGATTAATTATGATCCGGACAAATTACCGAAGATCAGAAAAATGGATTAATACAAATTAAAAAGTAACTTCTCCCTTCTAGCTCTCTCGGTTGGGAGGTCAGCCTGTCAGACGGTTTCTTGCTATCACTCCTGTGCACTGCCTTATCTCTCTTCAAGGACAAGCCATTGAACTGAACTCTGAAAACATCTGAAGTTTTGGCTGACATTCTCACACTCACACCACACATCACTGACTCTTCACACCATACATAACCCTCCCCATCCCAGCCCCCCTCCATCCGTCTGCCTCTCACAATCTCTCTCTCTTCTCTCCCTTGCCTTCATACTCCCACACAAAATCCCAGCACGTGACCACGTGTACTGTTTCATGCTATGTTATGTTTTGTTGCATATGTATGCTTGTGAATCTGCTTTCTATATTCTGGTTCAAAGATGGCGCCGCAATTGAAGGCTGCCTTGGTGTGAACCCCTTAGCTGATTATGTTGTCTTGGTCATCGTATGTCCCATGTCTTGTCACTTTGCTGTTGGAACGGAGTAAGAATACCTACTGTTGCACTTGTGTATACAGTTGTGTTTTTGTTGTCATATGTCTTGTGTCATGTTACTATGTTGCTTGGAATAGCACCTAAGAAAGCATTGCACCTACTGTTGCACTTGTGTATCTGGTTGTGTGCCAAATAAAGTAAATCTGAATCTGAATCTAAATCTGAATCTGCTGATAATACCTAGAATATCAAAATCAACTGCAGGTGGTCGATCCTTTTCCTATTAGCTCCTAAACTCTGGAACAGTCTTCCTAGCATTGTTCGGGAAGCAGACACACTCGGTCAGTTTAAATCTAGACTAAAAACACATCTCTTTAGTATGGCATTCACATAAAACATTATCAATTTATATTATTCAGATCAGTAAATGATTGTTAGGGTGCATTATCTAGGTCAGCCGGAACCGGGAACACTAATCCTTTTCTGCATATTCTTCTTTCTCTTTTCTGTATTTACCTCTGCTGTAGTTTATTTCATTTTAATAAACCTGACATTGTATACTAAATATTGCTGGTGTGGGGGTTAGGTTGGGTTGTGTGACAAACTTTAGACATAGTTGCTCCTCGGCGCTTAAAGAAGATTAAAGCAAATAATCCAACGCCGTGGTACAACGAGCACACTCGGGCCCATAAAACAGCAGCCAGAAAAATGGAGCGCAGCTGGAAGAAAACAAAACTGGAGGTTTTTCGCAATTTGTGGAAAGAGAGCATGATTGCATACAGAAAGGCCATAAAAACTGCTAGATTTGCTTATTTCTCAACTCTTTTAGAAGAAAACAAACACAACCCTAGGTATTTATTCGATACAGTGGCTAAATTAACAAAGGATAAAGCTTCAACTTTTGACGTTTGTAAACAACACAGCAGTAATGACTTTATGAACTTCTTTACTAGTAAGATTGATAACATTAGGAATAAAATTATAACCATGCAGCCGTCTACTACAGTATCACTTCAGACAGAACATTGTAGTCTCACTGAGGAAAAATTACACTCATTCACTGCTATAGGAGGAGAAGAATTGGCTAAACTTGTTAAATCATTAAAATCAACAACATGTATGCTTGACCCTATACCGACTAGGCTATTAAAAGAGATGCTTCCAGAGGTCATAGATCCTCTGCTTAATATTATTAATTCATCCTTGACATTAGGATATGTACCAAAAACTTTTAAGTTGGCTGTAATTAAACCACTTATTAAAAACATAACTTGATCCTAAAGAATTAGTCAATTACAGACCAATCTCGAATCTACCGTTTCTATCAAAAATATTACAAAAGGCCGTGTCTTCACAATTATGTTCCTTTTTAGAAAGAAATGGTATATGTGAGGACTTCCAGTCAGGATTTAGACCGTATCATAGTACTGAGACTGCTCTAATTAGAGTTACAAATGATTTACTCTTATCATCTGATCGTGGTTGTATCTCTATATTAGTGTTACTCGATCTTAGCGCTGCATTCGATACTATCGATCACAATATTCTTTTGAATAGACTCGAAAAATTATGTTGGCATTAGTGGAACTGCATTGGCATGGTTTAAATCTTACTTATCTGACCGTTATCAGTTTGTAGCAGTAAATGAAGAGATGTCACACCGATCACAAGTTCAGTATGGAGTACCGCAAGGCTCAGTGTTAGGACCGTTGCTTTTCACCCTGTATATGCTACCACTGGGAGATATCATTAGGAAGCATGGCGTTAGTTTTCATTGTTATGCTGATGATACTCAGCTCTATATTTCTTCACGCCCTGACAAAACTTACCAATTCACAAGATTAATGGAATGCATAGCTGATATTAAAAATTGGATGAATAGTAATTTCCTGCAACTTAATTCAGATAAAACTGAATTTTTAATTATTGGACAGAAAAGCTCCACAAGTAGTGCCCTAGAATACTGTCTAACCCTCGATGGCTGCTCTGTCAAGCCCTCGTCGTCAGTGAGGAACCTGGGTGTGCTCTTTGATACCAATCTCTCGTTTGAAAGCCACGTTTCTAGCATCTGTAAAACTGCATTCTACCATCTTAAAAATATATCTAAATTACGTCACATGCTTTCAATGCAAAATGCTGAACAATTAGTGCATGCGTTCATGAGCTCAAGGCTAGATTATTGTAATGCTCTACTGGGTGGTTGCCCTGCTCGCCTAATAAATAAACTCCAGCTGGTCCAAAACTCAGCAGCTCGAGTTCTTACTAGAACCAGGAAGTACGATCATATTAGTCCAGTTCTGTCAACACTGCACTGGCTCTCTATTAAACATCGCATACATTTTAAAATCTTGCTTATTACTTATAAAGCAATAAATGGTTTAGCTCCCCAGTACTTAAGTGAGCTCTTAACGCATTATACGGTCTCTAAACTCTGGCCAGTTGAAAATACCTAGAATATCTAAATCAACCGCAGGCGGTCGATCCTTTTCCTATTTAGCACCTAAACTCTGGAACAGTCTTCCTAGCATTGTTCGGGAAGCAGACACACTCTGTCAGTTTAAATCTAGACTAAAAACACATCTCTTTACTATGGCATACACATAGAACATTTTTAACTTTCTTTATTCAAATCAAATGACTGATTGTTAGGCTGCATTAACTAGGTCAGCCGGAACCGGGAACACTTCCCATAACACCTGATGTACTCGTTACATCATAAAAAGAGTGGCATCCACACTAATGTTAGTCTCTCTGTTTATCCCGAAGTTTACTGCAGTCGGCGGATCAGGCCGTGTCCGGATCGGATGGTGGACCTGCATCTGGACATGACCAGCTCATCCTGGAGTGTCTGCTGAGACCGTGTCCATTAGTGTCTCCTCTGAATTTGCCTCACCGGCACGTCATCCTCAATTAACCCGTCTCCGGCGCAATAACTCCGATCTTTCAAGTATTCATATTCTTGTGTAATCGACGCACCATCCTAAATGAACCCGTCTCGTGCGTGATACCCAAAATTTCGAATATTCCTATCTAATATGATTTATGACCTGCAAGGTTGCCAGAGTAATAATTATACACTGTTAATAATAGGCCAGAGGAGAACTGGCACCCCGACTGAGTCTGGTTTCTCCCAAGGTTTATTTTTCTCCATCATGCCCTGATGGAGTTTTGGTTCCTTGCCACTGTCGCCTTTGGCTTGGCTTGCTCAGTTGGGGACACTCAAATTATGATCCAAGTTACTCAACTAAATATACAAATAGAATTTATTAATTTGGTCATATATAATTCTATAAACTATCCAAATTAAACTAGCCAAATCAAATTTTGTTGCAATGTTGTCCTGTTAAACACTGTGAAGCTGCTTTGAAACAATCGTCATTGTAAAAGCGCTATATAAATAAAGTTGATTGATTGATTGATTGAAATTGTGTATGTTCCCAGACACTTCCATGCTGATGTTCTTCGGCGGCTCTCCTGTCAGACAACATCTCTAAGGCACTATAAAGCATGTTGTAACCCCCCAAATTGAAGACAAAATGAAACACAACAAATAAGCGAGGAACCACATCCAAGTATAATTGCCAACCACCAGTTCAAAATATAGAACAAAAAATGAAATGACAAAGAAACACATGAAGAAATAATAATAATAATCAAAACCAATAACTGCCTCAAAAACCCCAAAGTCTAAAAGGTCCTTCAATATTGACTCGGTCCATTAAATGTAATCACAAAATAGTAATAAAAAACAGGAATAATGTGGGTGTAGTGAATATAAGGAACCTGAAATCCAGCGACGATCAATGAGAGTTCAGTTCCGAGTCAATGTTGTCATTGAAAAACTCACTCAGACAGAAATGTTAAAGTCAAAGTAAAAAAAAAAAAAAGAAAACCAAGGAAAAAATATAATCCATAAAAATAATCCCTCTGAAAAAGAGCGATGCTGGTTTGAAGTCTGTGGTGAAGGATAAGATTATGGGTAGCACCCCAAACACATTCAGCTGATGATATAAATATGGCCAACAATAAGCATTGCAAACAATGTTCCTCACCTGATGACCACAGGAAGGCCTAACTTTACCATCTTCTCAAACCACTCTTTTTAAAACAAACCCAGCCATCTCCAGGTAAGATACCACATGGCCTTTTCCTCCACCTGAGGTGCTATCCTCCCACCTTAGGCTACTGCCCCCTGGTAAACCAGGAAGAAAACTGAAACCTGAAACTATAATCAGCCAGTAACAATGAAAACACATTTGGGATTGTTACAGTGTGACTAGAAAATAAAACCTCAAACATACATTAATGTTAAAAAATGTGGTGTTAATACAATTTTGTATGTTTCGAAAGAGTTCTGTATGCTCACCAAGACTGCATTTATTAGTAAAACAATGAAATAACATAATATAATGATAATATTGTGAAATATTAAAGTTTAAAATAACTGTAATTTATTCCTGTGATCAAGCTGTTTTTCAGCATCGCTACTCCAGTCTTCAGTGTCACATGATCCTTCAGAAATTCTCCAGTTCTCCTCTGGCTGATGAACAAACAGTGTGTGATTATAATTCTGGTAACATTACAGGTCAGAGGTCATATTAGATCAACAGATATTCGTAAGATTATTCGATAGATTGGAGTCGTTGTGCCGGAGACGGGTTTATTAAAGATGTCGTGTGGATGAGGCTTCACAGGGCAGAGTTTAATGGACACGCTCTCTCAGACACTTCAGGATCGGGATCCGGCTGACTGCAGTAGACCTCGGGATAAACAGAGACACTAACATTAGCGTAGATGCCATTCTTCTGATGATGTACATCAGGTGTTATGGGAAGTGTTCCCGGTTCCGGCTGACCTAGATAATGCAGCCTAATAATCATTTACTGATCTGAGTAATATAAACTGATAATGTTCGGTGTGTGTGTGTGTGTGTGTGTGTGTGAGAGTGTTTGTGTGTAGGAATGTTGGGAAGTGTGATGGGAAGGCAGATGGTCTCCTCACGAGGGACATCTCGTCCAGATGGCGAGTGTGTGTGTGTGTGTGTGTGTGTGTTGTGGTGATGCAGTGACTTATGCTGTGATCTCAGAACACACAGAAACGCTGAAGTGTAAAATAATCCCGTGTCTCATGTACCCGCTCACACTCAGCCTCGTCTGCGCGGATATCTGGACTCGGGTTCATTAGTGGGTCAGCGCTGGACGATTGGACCCGTTTTGGACCGCAGACGCCGGAGGAGGTGATAGTCACACACTCCAGCGGATCAGAACCATCCAGGATGAGCGGCTCATGGTCTGCCCGCTGCTCCTCTCTGCTCGCTGGGCTTCTCTGTCTGACGGGCCCCCTGCTGGTCCGGAGCCAAAACGACACGGAGCCCATCGTGCTGGAAGGGAAGTGTTTAGTCGTGTGCGACTCTACTCCGACCACCGAGCCGGCTGGGAACGCTCTGGGAATGTCGGTGCGCTCCGGAAGTGGCCGCATCGCCTTCTCGGCCGTCCGGAACAACAACCACGAGCCGTCGGAGATGAGCAACCGCACCATGACCATATACTTTGACCAGGTATGGATTATGAGAATGATTGGCTTTATCAGCAGTGCATGAAGCAACAAGTGTCTTTGTGTCCCGTCGAAGGTTCTGGTGAACGTCGGCAGTCATTTTGACCCGGCACGGAGCGTTTTCCTGGCTCCTAGAAAAGGAGTGTATAGCTTCAGTTTCAGTGTGGTCAAAGTCTACAACAGACAAACTATACAGGTGAGTCACAACCTCCGTTCAGCATCTGTATAACATTACAATCATTAAAGTCCCGTTTTCCTACTCCAGGTGAGTCTGGTGATGAACGGCTGGCCGGTGATCTCTGCCTTCGCTGGCGATCAGGACGTGACCCGTGAGGCGGCGACCAACGCCGGGCTGGTGACCATGGAGAGAGGAGACAAGGCCTATCTCAAACTGGAGAGAGGGAACCTGATGGGCGGCTGGAAATACTCCACCTTCTCTGGGTTCCTGGTTTTTCCCCTGTAGAAACAGACGTTTGTGTGGAAAACAGAGACACTGATAGAAGCAGAGGGACGTTTGTTGTTGAGCGATCTTCAGCCTGTTCTTCTCATGTAGGCCTTCTTACTTTCTTCCTCTGCACCCTTTCTTTATGCATGAACCTGCTTCTAACACATGATTAAAGAGGCTGTGTGTACAATCATAGTTTTTATTGGATGCGGTTCACACGATGGCATTAAAAAAGTGATTACATGAAGATTACACATTTAACCCTTTAACATGTTGCACTTTATTGATTTGCATCTGCTGACTACAGTACAGCATTTTATTCCCTATTCTGGTTGTTGACCGTTTTTTTCTGATTTAAAGAGACATATTAAAAAACCCCTCTGTAAAAACACATAACTCTAATATGTAAACGAAATCAAACAACCTGTCTTTATCCAATGTTCAGATTTCAGTTGTGTAAATGTATGCAAATTAGAACATATTTAATTTGGGCCTATAACATTTAAAAGAATTGTCCTAACGTAGAGTGATTAATCAGGTGAATTACATTAGTGAATCGGCTCGTCCTGCCATGAAGGTCAGGGTGTAAACGGACATCAGCCTCTATTCATCACCATTATCTGCCATCTGTTCTGGCCACAGACGTCAGAGCCGAAGCTTCCTCCAGCGCCCGAGGACAGCAGGACTGCAGCTCACACTCTTCTCCGCTTGGCATGCAGAACAGCACCAAATATTTCACATAGAAGGGTTAGAATTATGGATGTTCATGGAAAACGTGACTATTTTCTGAGGTGGCGTTTTTTAATGAAATCACACAATGTGAATCATACAAAAACGTATGATTTTTAGGTGATAAAATAAGCGTGATGGGTCACTCCTTAACAACCGCTCGTCAGGCGGTTTGAAAGCGGCTTCTGTGTGAGCGTGCTTCATAAATAACTAAGAAAATCCCTGTGCGGAAATGCATACAGCTCGGTACGTATCGTCCCATATAAAACCTAAACGGTCAAGTAACAAATGTTAGTACTGTAAAATGTGCCAATATTTTGTTTTCCACTAGATCAACACACGCTTTATTAATCCACTTAATGTGATTTGACGCACCCTTAAATTTCTCCGCTCGATGCTAACAGAGCGGTCAACACATGGGCTGCTTTAGGAACAAAACGGCTGTGGTAATAATAGAAACGCAGGTGCCATTTGGGCTGTTTTATATATATACAATTGAAAACAGCACAAATGGCACCTGCGTCTAGCATTAAATATGATATGTCAGCGCGTTAGGTTATGCCTTGTGTAAATGCGATGGTTTTCAAGGGGACTACCGTCAGTTTCTATTATTACCACAGCCGTTTTGTCCAGAACACCAGGAGAGATCTGTCAGGAGCGGGACACCGGCGGATTCCGGTGAGACAGATGGGAAGGTTATGGTGCCAGGATCCTGCTGACTAAAGCACATGCAGTCACTCCTGATCCTCCTCATCTGATCATAAAGCGCAGGGAATATCCAATACACGGAGTCACATCATAGGAAAAAAGTACACACATTTAATCAAAGGTAAGAAAAGTACAGTAGTTGACTGTTAAAACAGGCGCATGTCCCAAAGTCCGCTATTCAAGATCATATTTATATGGAAGCCCATTTTCAACACATAAGAAAAAATACATGCTTTGGTTATTCATAATTATGACATAAATGGCATAGATGAAAAGTTGAAACACCAAGTAAAAAAAAAAGTAAATTATGACATACTAAGTCATACATATGACTAAATCATAGTTATTGGACAAGGGGGGAAAAGATTCTGTATGCAAAAAAAAACAACAACAATTCTTTAAATTTTGATGTAAAATTTGTTTGCAAAAAAAATTCCACCTTCGGAAGACACTTCTGCTGATGAAGAGAACGGACTGTCAGTCCTGGTTTTTAAGAGAGCTCTTCGAGTAGCTAGGAGAAGCCGTTCGGTGCCTCTGCCGGGGTTTCTGAACAACATTCATGCAGTTGTTGTTGCCGATCTGAAGTCCAAAGACGTTTGACATGTTGATACAGACGCCGCCTACAAGAGAAGCAGAAGAACGGATGAGTGAGTCACGCTTTCAGTTTCTGATGTCATTACAACTGCTGTTGGTTCTGCATGACAAACCCATTCATTTAGTTCCTCAATGAAGACTGACAGGAATGGCTGAGAGAATGGAAAATTCAGATGTTCAAGTTCTCGTCTTATAAAGTATCTCCACTTTGTTTTGTCAAACTTTGATTTGTTCACTAAATGTTCCATTCAGCTGATACATGATCTCTTCCTCACGGCTCCTGTTAGTGGGTGGGATATATTAGGCAGCAAGTGAACATTTTGTCCTCAGAGTTGATGTGTTAGAAGCAGGAAAAATGGGCAAGCGTAAGGATTTGAGCGAGTTTGACAAGGGCCAGATTGTGATGGCTAGACAACTGGGTCAGAGCATCTCCAAAACTGCAGCTCTTGTGGGGTGTTCCCGGTCTGCAGTGGTCAGGATCTATCAAAAGTGCTCCAAGGAAGGAACAGTGGAGAACCGGCCACAGGGTCATGGGCGGCCCAGGCTCATTGATGCACGTGTGGAGCGAAGGCTGGCCCGTGTGGTCGATCAAACAGACGAGCTACTGGAGCTCAAACTGCTCAAGAAGTTAATGCTGGTTCTGATAGAAAGGGCTCAGAATACACAGAGCATCGCAGTTTGTTGTGTATGGGGCGGCATAGCCGCTGACCAGTCAGGGTGCCCATGCTGACCCCTGACCCCGCCGAAAGCACCAACAGTGGCACGTGAGCATCAGAACTGGACCACGGAGCAATGGAAGAAGGTGGCCTGGTCTGATGATCACGTGTTCTTTTACATCACGTGGATGGCCGGGTGCACTTCAGGAGGAACAAGTGTTTCATTCCAGATGAAACTGCACAACTGTAAATGCATCTGGTTGTTGTAAATCCTACCTACTGCTGCTGCTGCATGCTTCAGTGTTTGTAGCTCTGTATAGCTGCGTTTGAATCTCTATTTGATATATTTTCTTTGTTATCTATACTGCTAAATATAACTTACTCATCACCATATATTGTTTAATATAGCCTATCAAGTTAAATTTGACATCACTAGCTTTTAATCTAAATCACTACCACGTGTTAGCTTTTCGCTAGCCTGGTAGCTTTCCATCCCGGCACCCGGGTCTCCTGTTTTCTGAGTTCATTAGACAACTGTGGTGAGTTGGATTATTAAATAGACTCCATCAAACAAAGTAAGTGGAGTAAGTTGTGTGGTAAGTTTTGGATTCATCAACAAATACGGTAAGCCATGTCTTCTTCTCCTGTCATTGTCACTTGCACTGCATGCTACATGTTTAGCATATCTATCTCCGTTGGCGAACAGGGCTTCACATGTGTTAAATGTAAGGAATTAATCAGGCTGACGGAGAAGATTTCAGATTTAGAGACACGCATCCAGACTTTATGTGAGAGTAGTGAGAATGGTACAGCTTTAGATACTGTTTTGGATGCGACTAGCTTAGTGAACACTCATTGTTTGGTTCGGCTGAGCCCCCGCAGCAGGGCAATTGGGTGACTGTGAGACAGCATAGTCGCGGATCTAAAAACCACTCTGCCGTTCGATTAGAACATCAAACAGGTTCTCCCCACTCAGTGATGCACCCACTGAGGATCCTGTTGAAAGTGCCTAGTTATTGGCGATCCTATTACACGGGCGTGAAAATAGAGACACCAGCCACCATAGTCACATGTTTACCGGAGCCAGAGCGCCTGACATCAAAGCAAATTTAAAAGTGCTGGCTAAAGCTAATCGTAAATTCTCTAAGATTATTATTCACGTCGGCACTAATGATGTTCGACCGTCAGTCGGAGATCACCAAAATTAACATTAAAGAGTGTGTAAACTCGCAAGTACAATGTCACCGGCAGTCTGTTTATCTGGCCCCCTCCTGTTAAAAGGAGTGATGAAATAGTTAGCAGATTATCATCACTCAATGGCTGGTTGTCTAAGTGGTGTCCGCATAAAATAACATAGGGTTCATAGACAATTGGAAAAGTTTTTGGGGCAGACCTGACCTGTTGAAGATAGACAACATTCATCCTACCGGGCTGGTGCTGCTCTTCTCTCTAGTAATTTGGCACATAGTCTTAGAGCTAAACCTTGACTCACGGGGCCCAGGTCAGGAAGCAGACAAACTGGCTAAACCAACCGTCTGCTAGCTGTCTCACGTCACCAGAGTCAGCTAAATCCCAGCACATAGAGGCGCTTTCACCTAGATATTATCACATAGAGACTGTGTCTGTTCCCCGAATCAGGAAATACAAAAAACCATCAAAACCATTCAACAGTAAAAATTTAATTGATGTCCAACGAATAAACAACAGATATAATACGGATGAACAATTGATAAATCTCGGGTTGCTGAATATTCGATCCCTTTCGCCCGCTTATTTTTAATGATATGATTATAGATCATAACCTAGATGTGCTGTGTTTGACAGAAACCTGGCTAAAACCTGACGACTACATTACTTTAAATGAGTCCACTCCCCAAGATTATTGTTATAAACACGAGCGTCTGAAAGGAAAAGGGGAGGTGTTGCTGTAATTTATAATGATATCTTCAGTATTACTCAGAAGTCTAGTTTCAAATATAATTCCTTTGAAGTTTTGGTGCTTTATGTAACGTTGTGTAGTGCAAACGATAAATCCCGTTTGACATTTGTGTTGGCTACTGTATACAGGCCACCAGGGCACAATACAGACTTTATCAAAGAATTTGCTGGTTTTCTATCAGAGTTAGTACTGGCTGGAGATAAAGTACTAATTGTTGGTGATTTTAATATCCATGTTGACAATGAAATAGACGCATTGGGATTGGCATTTAAAGACATTCTAAACTCTATTGGAGTTAGACAACACGTATCTGGACCCACTCATCGCCTTAATCATACTTTAGATCTAATACTGTCACATGGACTAAATGTTGATACCATTAAAATTCTGCAGCAGAGCGATGACATCTCAGATCATTACCTAATATCATGTATACTTAATATAGCTAAGGCTGCAAAGCCATCCCCTACTTCAAATATGGCAGGACTATAACGCTGCGACTAAAGATTGCTTTATACATAATCTTCCTCATCAGTTCCATCTCCTCAGAATTACAGATAGCCAAGAGGAACTTGATGTTGCAACAGAAACTACTGACTCTCTCTTTACTAGCACTTTAGACATAGTTGCTACTCGGCGCTTAAAGAAGATTAAAGCAAATAATCCAACGCCGTGGTACAACGAGCACACTCGGGCCCTTAAACAGCAGCCAGAAAAATGGGCGCAGCTGGAAGAAAACAAAACTGGAGGTTTTTCGCAATTTGTGGAAAGAGAGCATGATTGCATACAGAAAGGCCATAAAACTGCTAGATCTGCTTATTTCTCAACTCTTTTAGAAGAAAATAAACACAACCCTAGGTATTTATTCGATACAGTGGCTAAATTAATAAAGGATAAAGCTTCAACTTCTGACGTTTGTAAACAACACAGCAGTAATGACTTTATGAACTTCTTTACTAGTAAGATTGATAACATTAGGAATAAAATTATAACCATGCAGCCGTCTAATACAGTATCACTTCAGACAGAACATTGTAGTGTTTTGGTGAATTGGCTAAACTTGTTAAATCATCAAAATCAACAACATGTATGCTTGACCCTATACCGACTAGGCTATTAAAAGAGATGCTTCCAGAGGTCATAGATCCTCTGCTTAATATTATTAATTCATCCTTGACATTAGGATATGTACCAAAAACTTTTAAGTTGGCTGTAATTAAACCACTTATTAAAAAGAGAAGCATTCGAGCAACAGGAAAGGCAACGACTGTGTGAGTACTGTATCATTGTTCTCCTTGTTTTTGTAACTCAGCTGTTATTTAGTACGTTTGTCTGCATAGTGTAGTGTGTTGTGTTGTGAAGTAGCGTTTGTTCACGGTTTGACCACGTGGCCTCGCGCGAGTTAACAGTATCGACGAGGCGTGGCCTAAGCCAGCGTTGTATATAAGCATTGCATTGTTTACATGTAGTTAGAGAGAAGCATTCGAGCAACAGGAAAGGCAACGACTGTGTGAGTACTATATCATTGTTCTCCTTGTTTTTGTAACTCAGCTGTTATTTAGTACGTTTGTCTGCATAGTGTAGTGTGTTGTGTTGTGAAGTAGCGTTTGTTCACGGTTTGACCACGTGGCCTCGCGAGTTAACAGTATCGACGAGGCGTGGCCTAAGCCAGCGTTGTATATAAGCATTGCATTGTTTACATGTAGTTAGAGAGAAGCATTCGAGCAACAGGAAGGCAACGACTGTGTGAGTACTATATCATTGTTCTCCTTGTTTTTGTAACTCAGCTGTTATTTAGTACGTTTGTCTGCATAGTGTAGTGTGTTGTGTTGTGAAGTAGCGTTTGTTCACGGTTTGACCACGTGGCCTCGCGAGTTAACAGTATCGGCAGGTGTAGCCAGCTGAATTCAATAAGGACTGTGTATATAGAGCGGGACTCGCGCAGCGGCAGCCCTCGTGTGAAGCCCTCATTGTGTGAAGACCGAAGAGTGTAAAGACCAGCGACTCTACTCTGCGCGACTCCACTCGAGCAAGGACACCGACAAGGCACTTAAGTATAGCTTTCTTTTACCTTAACCCTTTGGTATTTTGCTTGTTTTCGTTTGTTTATTCTTTAATCCCTATTCACTATGTGCCTTCAAATCTCCACTATTACCACTAACACCCGTAAACCACGCTCTGTGTATTCAAGATGCCGTAATCCTAATAATCTGCTTAGGGTACCGATTTCCTCTACCACATTACTGTCCATTCCAATTGGTCTCTGGAATTGCCAGTCTGCTGTAAACAAAGCAGACTTTATTTCGCTATTTCCACTCATTCTAATCTCAGTCTCATGGCCCTAACTGAGACCTGGATCAAACCAGAAGACACGGCCACTCATGCGGCCCTCTCAACTAATTTCTCCTTTTCGCACTCACCTCGTCCAATTGGGAGAGGTGGAGGTACTGGTTTGCTCATCACAAAGGATTGGAAATTTGAGCCCATACCATCTCTCTCTGGCAACAGCTCATTTGAATCACACTCAATCACTATCACTCACCCTGCTAAAATCCATGTTGTAGTTGTTTATCGCCCCCCAGGTCAACTGGGTAACTTCTTGGAGGAGTTGGATATGTTACTCTCCAACTTTCCTGAAGATGGCACTCCTCTGGCTCTGCTCGGTGACTTCAACATCCACCTTGATAAACCCCAGGCTACAGACTTCACCTCTCTACTGACCTCCTTTAACCTTAAGCGAGTATCTACCACGGCTACTCACAAATCAGGTAATCATTTGGACCTTATCTACACACGCTACTGCTCTACAGACAACAACACTTTAGTGACTCCATTGCACACCTCCGACCACTTCCTCGTCACTCTTAACCTCATACTCACTCCTGATACAACTCATACTAATCCACAGATCACCTTTAGGCGTAATCTCGCTCTCTCTCTCCTCGTCTATCCACTATGGTTTCATCCTCACTTCCGCCACCTGCTCAGTTCTCAGCTCTGGACACTAACAGTGCTACTGACACTCTTTGCTCCACTCTAACATCTTGTTTAGACAGCTTTTGCCCCCTTTCATCTAGACCAGCCCGCACCACCCTCTGCCCCTGGCTGTCTGATGTTCTCCGCGAACATCGCTCTGGGCTCAGGGTGGCAGAGAGAAAGTGGCGCAAATCTAAGAACTCTACTGATCTTACCTTGTATCAGTCTCTTCTTGTTTCCTTCTCTGCACATGTCTCCACTGCAAAAACTACATACTATCACAACAAAATCAACAACTGCGCTGACTCTCGTGCACTTTTCAGAACATTCTCCTCTCTTCTTTGCCCTCCTCCCCCCCCTCCGTCATCAACTCTTACAGCTGACTTTGCATCTTTCTTCACAAACAAAACCTCCTCCATTAGCAGCCAATTCTCCGCACCACAAACTGACATACACATCTCATCAACCGTCACACACACGCTACCCTCTTTCTCTCTGCTCTCTGAAGCAGAAGTCTCCAAACTCATCCTTTCCAAACACCCCACTACTTGTCCGGATCCTATCCCCACTCACCTGCTTCAGGCCATTACTCGTCAATTACTCCTGCACTCACCCACATCACCTCTCTTCACACCGGGACTTTCCCACAGCATTCAAGCAGGCTCAGGTAACCCCACTGCTTAAGAAACCCTCTCTGAACCCAGCACTTTTAGAAAACTACAGACCGGTGTCCCTTCTGCCTTTTATTGCTAAGACACTTGAGAGAGTAGTGTTCAACCAACTCTCTATGTTTCTTGCACAGAACAACCTCCTGGACAACAACCAATCTGGATTCAAAAGCGGCCACTCGACTGAGACTGCCCTGCTCTCGGTTACTGAAGCACTGAGACAGGCAAAAGCAGCTTCCAAATCCTCAGTACTTATCCTGCTGGATCTGTCTGCTGCTTTTGACACAGTTAACCACCAAATCCTCCTGTCAACACTCATGAAGATGGGGATCTCAGGAACTGCTCTCCAGTGGTTCAAGTCTTACCTCTCAGGTAGGTCCTTCAGGGTGTCATGGAGAGGTGAAGTGTCTAAGTCACATCATATAGCTACTGGAGTTCCTCAGGGCTCAGTGCTTGGACCACTTCTCTTCTCCATCTACATGTCATCTCTAGGATCTGTCATCCAGAAACATGGCTTTTCCTATCACTGCTATGCTGATGACACTCAACTCTACTTCTCATTTCAACCAGATGATCCCACAGTTGGGGTTCGGATCGCTGCCTGCCTGACAGACATTTCTGCCTGGATGAAGGATCATCACCTTCAACTCAATCTGGCAAAGACAGAACTGCTTGTGGTCTCAGCCAACCCAGCACTTCAACATACTCTCTCCATTCAGCTCGGTTCATCAACCATAACTCCGTCCGGGACTGCCAGGAACCTTGGAGTTGTGATTGATGATCAGCTGAAATTCACTGACCACATTACTGCAACAACCCGGTCCTGCAGATTTGCGCTATACAACATTAGGAAGATTAGACCCTTCCTATCAGAGCAGGCCACTCAACTCCTGGTCCAAGCTCTTGTACTCTCCAGACTGGACTACTGTAATTCTCTTCTAGCCGGCCTTCCAGCATCCACTGTTAAACCCTTGCAGCTGATCCAGAACGCAGCGGCGAGAGTGGTCTTCAACGAGCCGAAGAGAGCTCACGTCACACCTCTCTTCATCAGTCTGCACTGGCTGCCGATAGCTGCGCGAATCAAATTCAAGGCTCTGGTGCTCGCCTACAAAGCAATCGCAGGCTCTGCACCAGTATACCTAAACTCACTTGCTCAGACTTACACACCCTCCAGAAGCTTGCGTTCTGCAAGTGAGCAGCGCCTAGTGGTGCCATCTCAAAGAGGCATGAAATCCCTCACTAGGACCTTTTCTTGGACCGTTCCCATCTGGTGGAATGACCTGCCTGTCTCAGTTCGAGCAGCCGAGTCTGTAGCCATTTTCAAAAAACATCTCAAGACACTTCTTTTCCAGCAGCACTTGACCAATAAAGAATAGCACTTATCACTCTATTAGTTTCTGTTTATTTAAAAAAAAAAAAAAAAAAAAAAATCTGTCCTGTGTTTTGTGTTTCGTGAGACTTGTTACAGCGCTTGCATATTGTTGCCCTTGACTGGTGTTGGTTGCTTCTATTACTCTCATTTGTAAGTCGCTTTGGATAAAAGCGTCTGCTAAATGACTAAATGTAATGTAAATGTAAAACCGCAACTTGATCCTAAAGAATTAGTCAATTACAGACCAATCTCGAATCAACCGTTTCTATCAAAAATATTAGAAAAGGCTGTGTCTTCACAATTATGTTCCTTTTTAGAAAGAAATGGTATATGTGAGGATTTCCAGTCAGGATTTAGACCGTATCATAGTACTGAGACTGCTCTAATTAGAGTTACAAATGATTTACTCTTATCATCCGATCGTGGTTGTATCTCTCTATTTGTGTTACTCGATCTTAGCGCTGCATTCGATACTATCGATCACAATATTCTTTTGAATAGACTCGAAAATTATGTTGGCATTAGTGGAACTGCATTGGCATGGTTTAAATCTTACTTATCTGACCGTTATCAGTTTGTAGCAGTAAATGAAGAGATGTCACACCGATCACAAGTTCAGTATGGAGTACCGCAAGGCTCAGTGTTAGGACCGTTGCTTTTCACCCTGTATATGCTACCACTGGGAGATATCATTAGGAAGCATGGCGTTAGTTTTCATTGTTATGCTGATGATACTCAGCTCTATATTTCTTCACATCCTGACGAAACTTACCAGTTCACAAGATTAACGGAATGCATAGCTGATATAAAAAATTGGATGAATAGTAATTTCCTGCAACTTAATTCAGATAAAACTGAATTTTTATTATTGGACAGAAAAGCTCCACAAGTAGTGCCCTAGAATACTGTCTAACCCTCGATGGCTGCTCTGTCAAGCCCTCGTCGTCAGTGAGGAACCTGGGTGTGCTCTTTGATACCAATCTTTCGTTTGAAAGCCACGTTTCTAGCATCTGTAAAACTGCATTCTACCATCTTAAAAATATATCTAAATTACGTCACATGCTTTCAATGCAAAATGCTGAACAATTAGTACATGCGTTCATGAGCTCAAGGCTAGATTATTATAATGCTCTACTGGGTGGTTGCCCTGCTCGCCTAATAAATAAACTCCAGCTGGTCCAAAAGCAGCAGCTCGAGTTCTTACTAGAACCAGGAAGTACGATCATATTAGTCCAGTTCTGTCAACACTGCACTGGCTCCTATTAAACATCGCATACATTTTAAAATCTTGCTTATTACTTATAAAGCAATAAATGGTTTAGCTCCCCAGTACTTAAGCGAGCTCTTAACGCATTATACTCCATCACGTCAATTGCGGTCTCTAAACTCTGGCCAGTTGAAAATACCTAGAATATCTAAATCAACTGCAGGCGGTCGATCCTTTTCCTATTTAGTACCTAAACTCTGGAACAGTCTTCCTAGCATTGTTCGGGAAGCATACACACTCTGTCAGTTTAAATCTAGACTAAAACACATCTCTTTACTATGGCATACACATAGAACATTTTTAACTTTCTTTATTCAAATCAAATGACTGATTGTTAGGCTGCATTAACTAGGTCAGCCGGAACCGGGAACACTTCCCATAACACCTGATGTACTCGTTACATCATAAAAAGAGTGGCATCCACACTAATGTTAGTCTCTCTGTTTAAATTTCGAATATTCCTATCTAATATGATTTATGACCTGCAAGGTTGCCAGAGTAATAATTATACACTGTTAATAATAGGCCAGAGGAGAACTGGCACCCCGACTGAGTCTGGTTTCTCCCAAGGTTTATTTTTCTCCATCATGCCCTGATGGAGTTTTGGTTCCTTGCCACTGTCGTCTTTGGCTTGGCTTGCTCAGTTGGGGACACTCAAAGTATGATCCAAGTTACTCAACTAAATATACAAATAGAATTTATTAATTTTGTCATATATAATTCTATAAACTATCCAAATTAAACTAGCCAAATCAAATTTTGTTGCAATGTTGTCCTGTTTAACACTGTGAAGCTGCTTTGAAACAATCGTCATTGTAAAAGCGCTATATAAATAAAGTTGATTGATTGATTGAAAGCACATATGTAAATTTTTCTCCCAAAATGTTAAAACTTAACATGTGAGATCACTATAGGCTATATGACCGCAGAGGAGCATCTGAGCCTCACTTCAACACAGTTCATATAAATACAATAATCTGCATCATAAATGATCTTACCAGCGCCGGTGCCGCTCTCCCTCAGACTGCGCTCTCTGACCTTGAAATCACCTGAGGATCAATAAAATGCACCTCATATCAGTTGCTTTCATTCAAACGCTTCAATTGCACTTTTTTCAAGAAAAATGGCAAACTATTACTTCCAGAACACTGACCTGGTGTCGACATCTGACGCTGCAAGAACAACAGATATAGTTAGAAGGTCAATCATATAAAAGGTGTGTGTTTGGAGTGTAAGCGGTTCATTTCAGACCTGTGGTGTTCTGAGAGGCATAACCGCCGCGGCCGGACGAGGAACCGATTCTACAACAACAACAAATGCATTCAGCAGCAAATAAAACATCACAATCATCATATCAGCACAATCATTAAATCATCACAATCATCAAATCACCACAATCATCAAAATCACCAAAATCAAATCATCACAAGCATTAAATCATAACAATCATTAAATCATCACAATCACCAAATCACCACAATCATCAAATCATCACAATCACCAAATCAAATCACCACACTCATCAAATCATCACAATCACCAAATCACCACAATCATCAAATCACCACAAGCATTAAATCATCACAAGCATTAAATCATCACAAGCATTAAATCATCACAATCACCAAATCACCACAATCATCAAATCACCACAAGCATTAAAGCATCACAATCATTAAATCACCACAATCTTTAAATCATCACAATCACCAAATCACCACAATCATGAAATAATCACAATCACCAAATCATCAAAATTATCAAATCACCAATCATCAAATCACCACAAGCATTAAATCACCACAACCATTAAATCACCACAATTATCAAATCACCACAATCATCAAATCACCACAAGCATTAAATCATCACAATCATTAAATCAACACAATCTTTAAATCATCACAATCACCAAATCACCACAATCATGAAATAATCACAATCACCAAATCATCACAATTATCAAATCACCAATCATCAAATCACCACAAGCATTAAATCATCACAACCATTAAATCACCACAATCATTAAATAATCACAATCGTCAAATAAACACAATTATCAAATCACCACAATCAACAAATCACCACAATCATTTAATCATCACAATTATCAAATCACCACAATCATTAAATCATCACAATCATCAAATCACCACAATCATATAATCACCACAAGCATTAAATCATCACAATCATCAAATCACCACAATCATTAAATCATCACAATCATCAAATCACCACAATCATTAAATTCCCACAATCATTTAATCACCCCAATCATCAAATCACCCCAATCATTAAATCATCGCAATCATCAAATCATCACATTAATTAAATCATCACAATCATCAAATCACCACAATCCCCAAATCATCACAACCATTAAATAATTAAATCACATCAAGCATCAAATCATCACAATCATTAAATCACCATAATCATCAAATCACCACAATCATCAAATCATCACAATAATCAAATCATCAAAATAATCAAATCACCACAATAATCAAATCATTAAATCACAGTCATCAAATCATCACAATCATTAAATTACCATAATCATCAAATCACCATAATCATCAAATCACCACAATCTTCAAATCACCACAATAATCAAATCACCACAATAATAAAATCATTAAATCACCACAATCATCATCACAATCATCACAATAATTAAATCATCACAATCACACCACAATAATCCAATCATCAAAATAATCAAATCATCAAAATAATCCAATCAAATCATCAAAATAATCAAATCACCACAATTATCAAAAATCACCACAGTAACCAAATAATCACAATCATTAAATCAACAGAATCACCAATCAATAAATCATCACAATCACCAACATCATCAAATCACCACACTCATTAAATCATCAAAATCATCACAATCCCCAAATCACCACAATCATCAAATCATCAAAATCACCAAATCATCACAATCACCACAATCATCAAATCATCACAATCATTAAATCACCACAATCATCACAATCAACACAATCATTAAATCACCACAATCATCACAATCACCACAATCATTAAATCACCAAATTACCACAATCATCACAATCATTAAATCACCAAATCACCACAATCATCAAATCACCACAATCATTAAATCACCACAATCATCAAATCATCACAATCATTAAATCATCACAATCACCAAATCACAACAATCATTAAATCACCACAATCACCAGATCATCACAATCACCACAATCATTAAATCACCAAATCACCACAATCATCAAATCATCACAATCATTAAATCACCACAATCATCAAATCACCACAATCATTAAATCACCAAATCACCACAATCATCAAATCATTAAATCATCACAATCACCAAATCACCACAATCATTAAATCACCACAATCACCAGATCATCACAATCACCACAATCATTAAATCACCAAATCACCACAATCATCAAATCATCACAATCATTAAATCACCACAATCATCAAATCATCACAATCATTAAATCACCAAATCACCACAATCATCAAATCATCACAATCACCACAATCATCAAATCATCACAATCATCACAATCACCAAATCACCATAATCATCAAATCACCACAAACATCAAATCATCACAATAATCAAATAACCACAATAATCAAATCACCACAATAAACCAATCATCAAAATAATCAAATCACCACAATCTTCAAATCACCACAATAATCAAATCATTAAATCACCACAATCATCATCACAATCGTCACAATAATTAAATCATCACAATCACACCACAATAATCCAATCATCAACTAATCAAAATAATCAAATCATCAAAATAATCAAATCATCACAATTATCAAAAATCACCACAGTAACCACCTTCAGTGTTACTCAGAAATCTAGTTTCAAATATAATTCCTTTGAAGTTTTGGTGCTTTATGTAACGTTGTGTAGTGCAAATGATAAATCCTGTGTAACATTTGTGTTGGCTACTGTATACCGGTCACCAGGGCACAATACAGACTTTATCAAAGAATTTGCTGATTTTCTATCAGAGCTAGTTCTGGCCGTAGATAAATTACTAATTGTTGGTGATTTTAATATCCATGTTGACAATGAAAAAGACACATTGGGATTGGCATTTAAAGACATTCTAAACTCTATTGGAGTTAGACAACACGTGTCAGGACCCACTCATCGCCATAATCATACTTTAGATCTAATACTGTCACATGGAATAAATGTTGATACCGTTGAAATTCTGCAGCAGAGCGACGACATCTCAGATTATTACCTAATATCATGTATACTTATAATATATAATAAGCAAATCACCACAATCTTCAAATCACCACAATAATCAAATCATTAAATCACCACATTCATCATCACAATAATTAAATCATCACAATCACACCACAATAATCCAATCATCAACTCATCAAAATAATCAAATCATCAAAATAATACAATCATCAAATCATGAAAATAATCAAATCACCACAATTATCAAAAATCACAACAGTAACCAAATCATCACAATCATTAAATCAACAAAATCACCAATCATTAAATCATCACAATCACCAACATCATCAAATCACCAAAATCACCACAATCATTAAATCATCACAATCCCCAAATCACCACAATCATCAAATCATCAAAATCACCAAATCATCACAATCACCAAATCATCACAATCATCAAATCACCACAATCATTAAATCACCACAATCATCAAATCACCACAATCATTAAATCACCAAATCACCACAATCATCAAATCACCACAATCATCAAATCACCACAATCATCAAATCACCAAATCACTACAATCATCAAATCATCACAATCATTAAATCATCACAATCACCAAATCACCACAATCATTAAATCATCATGCGGCCTGAGTCGGGCGGTGGGGGTATGTGGCAGAGGGGGCGTGGTTTAGCACGGAGAGAGGGAGCCAGGAGGGTGCCGGTGAGTAAGTAGGTCAAGTGCATAACGAGGAACACCTGTGTCTGATTGCAGTGATTGGCGTGGAGAGACGGCATTTAAGCCAGCAGAGAACAGGCACGGGGAGAGAGAGATGCACTGGGAACTCGTGGCGGACTGGAACAAGAGAGTGACAAGATTGTGGTGTACAAGTTATCTAAGACTGAGTTATAGTAGCGCGGTGAGCGCACGTTTATGTTGTGTTAAAAGAGTGATCAAATAAAGCCACGAGTTCCAAACACGCCGACCCTGCCTTCTTCCTCCTTACTTACAAGGACATTTACTACAGTGGTGCCGAAAACCCGGGAGGAAGAAGAGTGCCGCGGCCAGGATGCAGAGCCCGTCAGGATCGCCATTTGCGGACGTCATCGCATCACTCGCGGGCCTCCACCAGGAACATCATCAGGCGCTCGTGGACATGAGAGAGGATCAGGAACGGCGGTTCCAGATCCTTGTCCGAGCCCAGCAGGAGGACCGCGAGGCGTTCCGGAGCTGGATGGACCGGGAGGTTCGGGCCGAGCCAAGGACATCTGCGGGCCCACCCACACAGCTGCCTCTCACCAAAATGGGCGCCCAGGACGATCCAGAGGCGTTCCTGGATCTGTTTGAGAGGACGGCGGAGGCCAGTGGGTGGGACGAAGGTCATTGGCCGCTGCGCCTAATCCCGCAGATAGCGGCCCAGCAACTGCCGGTCCCGAATCTCCTGGTATACAGGGACTTAAAGAAAGCCATCCTCCAGAGGGTCGGCCTCTCCCCGGAGCAACATCGCCAGCGATTTCGGTCGCTGGAACTGGGGGAGAGTGGCTGGCCCTTTGTACTCGCCCAGCAGCTCCATGCTGCAAATGGCTGATGGCTGAGGGAAGCGACACGGACAAAATCATCGATCTGGTGGTGCTGGAACAATTCATAGCTCGGCTGCACACGAAAACAGCGAAGTGGGTCCAGTGCCACCGTCCGGAGTCGCTGGACTTGGCCATCCAACTGGCGGAGGATCAGCTGGTGGCGTGCCCTGGGGTCGGCAGACCTCTTCCTTCAGTCTCTCTCTCCTCCCCTTCTCCTCTCTCTCTCTCTCTCTCTCTCTCTCTCCTAGACCGGTCCCGATGCCGCGGACTCGCCGTAACCTGCCACCGGGAGGCCCACCCCGATGGAGGTCCGGGGGGATAAGGGAGGCCGCGCACCCCGTTACGGCTCCGCCCAGGGAGACGGGGCTGACCCAGCCGGGACCCGGCTTTAACTCTGTTCCTTCCCTCTCTCCACGCCAATTCCTTGACCCGCTTCCTGCCCATCGAGCAGCGGGAAGGTCCGGGCCGGCCTGTTGGCGTTGCAGGGACCCGGGCCACTTCATTGATAGGTGTCCAGTGATGGAGGTTGGGACACTGGTCCGGGTCCCGGACGTTCCGCAGGCTGCCCTCGATCAGGCTGGGTTGTACCAAATACCTGTGAGTATTGAGGGGGGTACGTATCAAGCTTTGGTGGATTCCGGTTGTAACCAGACCTCCATTCACCAAAGCTTGATGCAACCGGGGGCATTGGATAGTGGCCGCATGGTTACGGTGCGGTGTGTGCACGGGGAGGTGTTGAAATATCCACTAATGCCAGTCACTATTCAGTTTCGGGGTCAAAAGCATACAGTGGAGGTGGCGGTAAGTCCGCACCTCCGCCATCCGCTTATTTTAAGGACAAATTGGCCGGGGTTTAGGTTATTATTGGGAATGTTATGTGCGGATGGGTCTTGGGAGAACCAAGAGCACGGAGGGGGCGCGGTGGTGCAGGTGGGGGAGGCTGAGCCGGGACCTCTGGGAGTGGCGGCAGGGGAAAGGAACGCTGTTGAAAGGCTAGACCTTACGGAGCGTGATGATTTTCCCCTGGAGCAATCCCAGGATGAATCGCTGAAAAACGCATTTGATCAGGTCCAATCCATCGACGGTCAGCCTGTCCACCCTGCACGGCCGCTCACCTATCCGTATTTTGCGATCTTAAAAGATAAGTCCCACTCATCTCCCGAGTGGGAATCCCGAAAGAGATTCTCACTGATCAGGGCACGGCGTTTATGTCATGTACGTTACGCGAGCAATATGAATTGTTGGGCATTAAATCGATTCGCACTTGCGTCTATCACCCACAAACGGACGGCTTGGTGGAACGATTTAATTGCACTTTAAAGACAATGATTCGTAAGTTCGTTCAGGATGACGCCAAAAATTGGGACAGATGGCTAGAACCCCTGTTATTCGCTGTGCGGGAGGTCCCGCAAGCCTCCACGGGGTTTTCCCCCTTCGAGCTTCTGTATGGGCGTCAACCACGGGGGGTGCTTGACGTCATGCGAGAGGCTTGGGAGGAAGGACCCTCCGAGAGTAAAAACGAAATTCAGTATGTGTTGGACCTGAGATCAAAACTCCACACTTTGGGGCGGCTCTCGAGGGAGAATCTGCTACAGGCACAGGACAGACAGTGCCGGTTGTATGACAGGGGAACTAGAATGCGACAATTTTCACCGGGAGAAAAAGTACTTGTATTACTGCCCACGTCTAGCTCCAAATTACTCGCCAAGTGGCAAGGACCATTTGAGGTCACACGACGAGTGGGAGATCTCGATTATGAGGTGGTTAGAACGGACAGGAACGGGGCACCTCAAATTTACCACCTGAATCTTCTGAAAAAATGGAGGGAGGCGGAGTCAGTGATGTTGGCGACGGTGGTGAGCGGAGAGGAAGATCTTGGGCCAGAGGTGAATACCAAAACGCAATCCCTCGCTCTGGCCCCAGGGGGAGATCACCTCTCGCCCTCGCAGCTCACTGACGTAGCCCAGTTGCAAGCAGAATTTGCGGACGTGTTCTCGCCCCTCCCCGGTCGAACAAACCTCATTCATCACCATATCGAGACAGAGCCGGGTGTGGTGGTGCGCAGCCGGCCGTATCGCTTACCTGAGCATAAAAAGAAAATAGTTCAGGAAGAATTAGAGGCGATGCTGGACATGGGCGTAATAGAAGAGTCCCACAGCAATTGGGCGAGCCCGATAGTTTTAGTTCCTAAAACGGACGGCTCAATCCGGTTTTGCGTGGACTACCGCAAGGTGAATGCTGTGGCTCGTTTTTATTCGACATTGGATTTAACTAAAGGGTATTGGCAGATCCCTCTGACGCCATTATCCAAGGAAAAAATGCCGTTTGGATTACACCAATTTGTTACGTTTCCTTTCCTTTCGGGTTGTTCGGGGCACCAGCCACCTTTCAGCGTCTCATGGATCGGATCCTGAGACCACATGCTGCATATGCCGCGGCTTACTTGGATGACATTGTCATCTATAGTAATGACTGGCAGCGGCATATGCAGCATTTGCGAGCTGTTCTAGGGGCGCTGAGAGGGGCAGGGCTGACGGCCAACCCGAAAAAGTGTGCAGTTGGGCGAGTGGAAGTGAGGTATCTGGGTTTCCACTTGGGCCATGGACAGGTGCGTCCCCAAATTAGCAAGACGGCAGCCGTTGCAACCTGTCCAAGACCCAAGACCAAAAAGGAGGTGAGGCAGTTCCTGGGGCTAGCGGGATATTATAGAAGGTTTGTACCTAAATATTCGGACCTCACTAGCCCGCTGACTGACCTCACTAAAAAGGAAGCCCCAGATGCCGTCCAGTGGACGGAGCCGTGCCAGCGGGCTTTTACCCAGGTGAAGGCTGCTTTATGTGGTGGACCGTTGTTACACTCTCCTGATTTTTCTCTCCCGTTTTTGTTGCAGACTGACGCGTCGGACAGGGGGCTGGGCGCAGTCCTGGCCCAGGAGGTGGGGGGTGAGGAGCGGCCGGTGCTGTCACGTTAGTCGTAAGCTCTCTAAGAGAGACTAAGTACAGCACCATCGAAAAGGAGTGTCTGGCCATCAGATGGGCCGTCCTCACTCTCAGATATTATCTCCTGGGAAGGGAGTTCACCCTCTGTTCGGACCACGCGCCCCTGCAGTGGCTCCACCGCATGAAGGATACCAACGCGGATCACCCGTTGGTATCTAGCGTTATTTTAAATTCAAGGTGGTCCACAGGCCGGGGGCGCAGATGGTTGTAGCTGACTTCCTCTCCAGGAATGGGTTGGGGGGGGGCTGCAGGCCGGATGGCTCCCCGGCCTGAGTCGGACGGTGGGGGTATGTGGCAGAGGGGGCGTGGTTTAGCGAGGTCTGCACGGAGAGAGGGAGCCAGGAGGGTGCCGGTGAGTGACATGGTGACATCACAATCACCAAATCACCACAATCATCAAATCACCACAATCATTAAATCACCACAATCACCAGATCATCACAATCACCAAATCATCACAATAATTAAATCAACACAATCATCAAAAAATCACAATCATTAAATCATCACAATCGACACAAACACCAAATCATCACAATCATTAAATCACCACAATCATCATTATAATCACAATCACCACATTTATCATTATACTCACAATAATCAAATCATCACAATCATCAAATATCACCACAATCATCACAATGGATTATGGGGTTAATTACCTTTCTCTCCAGCGTTTGAGTAACTGGCTGCTGTTTCCTACAGACAAACACACACCCTGGAGTTTATTTAGAGAGCACATTTACAATGAATTACAATTTACTAGGGATGAGCCGAAATAAAAAAGTTGAAACTGAAAATGCAGGATGTGCTTGGCCAAGATCAGACCAGACCAGACCAAGAATGGCATTGACAGAGATTTTAACACAAATAATTAATAATAAAATACAATAATACATTTGAATATAATCATAGCTTTTTAATAAAAATAAAATAATAACATTTCATAAAATTTAATATTGTTACAAAATATTATTTTGACAAAATGTAATAATAAAATTGTTGATTTGTATGAGCTGAGTACAATTAGTTAGAAATGATAAATACGTTATCAACTGCTTTAAAATAATTAATAGTAATAAATAATTCAATGTAATATTAGACCAGAAATGTAATAAATTAGATCAGTATTAGATCAGTCAAAGTATTTAAAATTATTAATAATGATTTTACTTTGTTAAAATTAATAAAATTTTCATTTAATTAAAAGATATATATAATATAATACCTGTTTAGGAAGCGATCCAGTGATGCAAGACCAAACCTGAGGACGTACTTCTTAAAGAAAGAAAGAAGTTCAGATGCAATGACTGTGGATAGGATTAGGGTTTAGCTGACACTGACCCTAACCCTAACTGTGGATGGGGTTCAGGTTTAACTGACCCTCACTGTGGATGGGGTTCGGGTTTAGCTGAGCCTAACTGTGGATGGGGTTCGGGTTTAGCTGACCCTCACTGTGGATGGGTTTCAGGTTTAGCTGACCCTCACTGTGGATGGGGTTCAGGTTTAGCTGACCTTGACCCTCACTGTGGATGGGGTTATGGTTTAGCTGACCCTGACCCTAACCCTCACTGTGGATGGGGTTCAGGTTTAGCTGACCCTCACTGTGGATGGAGTTAGGGTTTAGCTGACCTTGACCCTCACTGTAGATGGGGTTATGGTTTCCCTGACCCTAACCCTCACTGTGGATGGGGTTCAGGTTTAGCTGACCCTCACTTTGGATGGAGTTAGGGTTTAGCTGACCTTGACCCTCACTGTAGATGGGGTTATGGTTTCCCTGACCCTAACCCTCACTGTGGATGGGGTTAGGGTTTAGCTGACCTTGACCCTCACTGTGGATGGGGTTATGATTTAGCTGACACTGACCCTAACCCTCACTGTGGATGGGGTTATGGTTTCCCTGACCCTAACCCTCACTGTGGATGGGGTTCAGGTTTAGCTGACCCTCACTGTGGATGGGGTTAGGGTTTAGCTGACCTTGACCCTCACTGTGGATGGGGTTATGATTTAGCTGACACTGACCCTCACTGTGGATGGGGTTATGATTTAGCTGACCCTAACCCTCACTGTGGATGGGGTTATGATTTAGCTGACCCTGACCCTCACTGTGGATGGGGTTAGGGTTTAGCTGACACTGACCCTAAACCCTCACTGTGGATGGGGTTATGGTTTCCCTGACCCTAACCCTCACTGTGGATGGGGTTATGATTTAGCTGACACTGACCCTCACTGTGGATGGGGTTATGGTTTCCCTGACCCTAACCCTAACCCTCACTGTGGATGGGGTTATGGTTTCCCTGACCCTAACCCTCACTGTGGATGGGGTTCAGGTTTAGCTGACCCTCACTGTGGATGGGGTTAGGGTTTAGCTGACCTTGACCCTCACTGTGGATGGGGTTATGATTTAGCTGACCCTAACCCTCACTGTGGATGGGGTTCAGGTTTAGCTGACCCTCACTGTGGATGGAGTTAGGGTTTAGCTGACCTTGACCCTCACTGTAGATGGGGTTATGGTTTCCCTGACCCTAACCCTCACTGTGGATGGGGTTCAGGTTTAGCTGACCCTCACTGTGGATGGGGTTATGATTTAGCTGACCCTGACCCTCACTGTGGATGGGGTTAGGGTTTAGCTGACACTGACCCTAACCCTCACTGTGGATGGGGTTATGGTTTCCCTGACCCTAACCCTCACTGTGGATGGGGTTAGGGTTTAGCTGACCTTGACCCTCACTGTGGATGGGGTTATGATTTAGCTGACCCTGACCCTCACAGTGGATGGGGTTATGGTTTAGCTGACCCTGACCCTCACTGTGGATGGGGTTAGGGTTTAACTGACCCTGACCCTAACCCTCACTTTGAATGGGGTTAGGGTTTAACTGACCCTGACCCTAACCCTCACTGTGGATGGGGTTCAGGTTTAACTGACCCTCACTGTTGATGGGGTTATGGTTTAGCTGACCCTGACCCTAACCCTCACTGTGGATGGGGTTGGGGTTTAGCTGACCCTGACCCTCACTGTGGATAAAAGCATTAGCTGAATGTAACAAACCGTTCTGTTGTTTCGGGGAGATCTGGATTGAATTGAGACTGGAACAGACGTCACCTTCCTGATAATGACAAAAGCAAAGAACCTCTGGTTCAGAGGACAAAAACATTACACACACACACACGATTAGAATATCAAACAGGTTCTCCCCACTCAGTGACGCACCCACTGAGAATCCTGTTGAAAGTGCCCTAGTTATTGGTGATTCTATTACACGGAACGTGAAAATAGAGACACCAGCCACCATAGTCACATGTTTACCGGGAGCCAGAGCGCCTGACATCAAAGCAAATTTAAAAGTGCTGGCTAATGCTAATCGTAAATTCTCTAAGATTATCATTCACGTCGGCACTAATGATGTTCGACTTCGCCAGTCGGAGATCACCAAAATTAACATTAAAGAGGTGTGTGAACTCGCTAGTACGATGGCAGGTTCAGTTTTTTGTTCTGGTCCGCTCCCCGTTAAAAGGAGTGATGAGATAGTTAGCAGATTATCATCACTCAATGGCTGGTTGTCTAAGTGGTGTCCGCAAAATAACATAGGGTTCATAGACAATTGGAAAAGCTTTTGGGGCAGACCTGGCCTGTTAAAACACGACGGCATCCATCCTTCTTGGAGTGGTGCCGCCCTTCTCTCTAGTAATATGGCACATAGTCTTAGAGCTAAACCTTGACTCACTAGGGCCCAGGTCAGGAAGCAGACGGACTGGCTTACCCGACCGCCTGCTAGCTGCCTCCCATTACAGAAGTCAGGTAAATCCCAGCACATAGAGACGCTTTCACCTAGATATTATCACATAGAGACTGCATCTGTTCCGCGAATCAGTAAATACAAAAAAACATCAAAACCATTCAACGGTAATAATTTAATTGATGTCCAACAAATAAACAATATATATAATACAGATAATCAAATGATAAAGCTTGGGTTGCTGAATATTCGATCTCTTTCCCCAAAAGCGCTCATTGTTAATGATATCATTACAGATAATAATCTAGATGTGCTGTGTTTGACAGAAACCTGGCTAAAACCTGACGACTACATTACTTTAAATGAGTCCACCCCACAAGATTATTGTTATAAACACAAGCCACGTCTGAAAGAAAAAAAAAATTTTTACCAAAAGTTTCACCAGCATGTTTCCTGTCACACAAGAGGAAACAAAACCTTAGACCATGTTTACACAAACATGGCTGGAGCTTACGTTGCGACACCCCTCCCCACCTGGGACAGTCAGATCACCTTTCTTCGTTCCTCACCCCCAAATATGCACCCCTCATCAACCGTGTGAAGCCATCAGTGAAGACCATCAAGGTGTGGCCTGCGGGGGCAGATTCCACACTCCAGGAAAGGTTTCTAGACACTGACTGGAGTGTGTTTGCTTCTCAGGCCACCAGTGGCACTCACACGGACATTGACTCCTACACCTCCTCTGTATTGGATCATATCAATACCACCATTGACAATGTCACAACCCAGAAACAGATCACCACATACCCAAATCAGAAGCCTTGGATGAACAAGGAAGTGTGACTCCTGCTGAAGTCACTGCCTTCAAATCAGGAGATGCACAAGCCTACAGCACATCCAGAGCAAACCTGAAGAGGGGCATCAAAGAGGCCAAGCACTGCTACAAGCTAAAGATAGAGGGACATTTTTCCAACTCTGACCCTCGACGCATGTGGCAGGGCATTCAGGCCATCAGTGACTACAAACCCACCCACTCCACCCCCGCAGCCACTGAAGTCAACTTCCTGAACGAGCTAAATTACTTTTATGCTCGCTTTGAAAGGGACAGCACAGAAACTGCCACCAAGCTCAAACCCTCTGATGACCACCCACCAATCACTCTCTCCTCCACAGATGTCTGCAAGGCACTGAGCCGGATCAGAGCGCACAAGGCTGCTGGACCAGACAACATCCCTGGACGTGTTCTCAGGGCATGTGCGGAGCAGCTCGCTGGGGTTTCTACAGACATTTTCAACCTGTCTCTTGCCCAAGCAGCTGTACCAACATGCTTTAAACGCACTTCCATTGTGCCAGTGCCAAAACACTCTAGCCTGTTGTGCCTTAACGACTACCGCCCTGTAGCACTCACATCCATCGTTATGAAGTGCTTTGAGCGGCTGGTCCTGGAACACCTAAAAGACTCTCTATCATCCACATTGGACTCACACCAGTTAGCCTATCGCAGCAATAGGAGCACAGAGGATGCCGTTTCCATAACACTACACTCTGTGCTCACACATCTGGACAATAAGAACACTTATGCGCATATGCTGTTTGTTGACTTCAGCTCAGCATTCAACACTGTCATCCCAACCAAGTTAACTCCAAACTTGGAGACCTGGGTATCAACACCTCAATGTGCAACTGGATTTTGGACTTCCTAACTGACAGACCCCAGAATGTTCGATCAGGATTCACCTGCTCCACGTCCATCACACTTAACACTGGTGTACCACAGGGCTGTGTGCTAAGCCCGTTTCTCTACTCCCTCTTCACCTCAGACTGCAAGCCTGTGTATGGATCTAATTCCATCGTCTAATTCTCTTCTCTCTAGTAATTTGGCACATAATCTTAGAGCTAAACCTTGACTCACTGGGGCCCAGGTCAGGAAGCAGACAAACTGGCTAAACTAACCGTCTGCTAGCTGTCTCACGTCACCAGAGTCAGCTAAATCCCAGCACATAGAGACGCTTTCACCTAGATATTATCACATAGAGACTGTGTCTGTTCCCCGAATCAGGAAATACAAAAAACCATCAAAACCATTCAACAGTAAAAATTTAATTGATGTCCAACAAATAAACAACAGATATAATACGGATGAACAATTGATAAATCTCAGGTTGCTGAATATTCGATCCCTTTCGCCAAAAACGCTTATTGTTAATGATATGATTATAGATCATAACCTAGATGTGCTGTGTTTGACAGAAACCTGGCTAAAACCTGACGACTACATTACTTTAAATGAGTCCACTCCCCAAGATTATTGTTATAAACACGAGCCGCGTCTGAAAGGAAAAGGGGGAGGTGTTGCTGTAATTTATAATGATAACTTCAGTATTACTCAGAAGTCTAGTTTCAAATATAATTCCTTTGAAGTTTTGGTGCTTTATGTAACATTGTGCAGTGCAAATGATAAATCCTGTGTAACATTTGTGTTAGCTACTGTATACAGGCCACCAGGGCACAATACAGACTTTATCAAAGAATTTGCTGGTTTTCTATCAGAGCTAGTTCTGGCCGTAGATAAATTACTAATTGTTGGTGATTTTAATATCCATGTAGACAACGAAAAAGACACATTGGGATTGGCATTTAAAGACATTCTAAACTCTATTGGAGTTAGGCAACACGTATCTGGACCTACTCATCGCCATAATCATACTTTAGACCTAATATTGTCACATGGAATAAATGTTGATACCGTTGAAATTCTGCAGCAGAGCGACGACATCTCAGATCATTACCTAGTATCATATATACTTAATTTAGGTAAAGCTACAAAGCCGTCCACCCATTTCAAAAATGGCAGGACTATCATCGCGGCTAAAGATTGCTTTTTAAATAATCTTCCTAATCAGTATCATCTCCTCAGCATTCCAGATAGCTTAGAGGAACTCGATGTTGCAACAGAAACTACTGACTCTCTCTTTTCCAGTACTTTAAACACAATCGCTCCCCTGCGCTTAAAGAAGATTAAAGAAAATAGTCCAATGCCGTGGTACAACGAGCACACTCGGGCCCTTAAAACAGCAGCCAGAAAAATGGAGCGCAGCTGGAAGAAAACAAAACTAGAGGTCTTTCGTAATTCGTGGAAAGAACGCATGATCGCATACAGAAAGGCCATAAAAACTGCTAGATCTGCTTATTTCTCGACTCTCTTAGAAGAAAACAAACAAAAACCTAGGTATTTATTCGATACAGTGGCTAAATTAACCAAGAATAAAGCTTCCACTTCTGATGTTTGTAAACAGCACAGCAGTAATAACTTTATGAACTTCTTTACATGTAAGATTGACAATATTAGGAAGAAAATTATAACCATGCAGCTGTCTACTACAGTATCACCTCAGACAGAACATCGTAGTGTCACTAAGGAAAAATTACACTCATTCACTGCTATAGGAGAGGTAAACACACACACACACACACACACACACATTCATTTACTGCTATAGGAGAGGAACACACACACACACACACACACACTCATTCACTGCTATAGGAGAGGAAGAATTGACTAAACTCTTTAATTCATCTAAATCAACAACATGTATCCTCGACCCTATACCGACTAGGCTATTAAAAGAGATGCTACCAGAGGTCATGGATCCTCTTCTTAATATCATTAATTCATCTTTGTCATTAGGATATGTACCGAAAACTTTTAAGTTGGCTATTATTAAACCACTTATTAAAAAAACACAACTTGATCCTACAGAATTAGTCAATTACAGGCCAATCTCAAATCTACACTTTCTTTCAAAAATACTTGAAAAGGTTGTGTCTTCACAATTATGTTCCTTTTTAGAAAGAAATGGTATCTGTGAGGATTTTCAGTCAGGATTTAGACCGTATCATAGTACTGAGACTGCTCTCATCAGAGTTACACATGATTTACTCTTATCATCTGATCGTGGTTGTATCTCTTTGTTAGTGTTACTCGATCTTAGCGCTGCATTCGACACTATCGACCACAACATTCTTTTGAATAGACTTGAGGATTATGTAGGCATTAGTGGACCTGCATTGGGATGGTTTAAATCATACCTATCTGACCGTTATCAATTTGTAGCAGTAAATGAAGAGATGTCACACCGATCACAAGTTCAGTATGGAGTACCGCAGGGCTCAGTGCTAGGACCGTTGCTCTTCACCCTGTACATGCTACCACTGGGAGATATTATTAGGAAGCATGGCGTTAGATTTCATTGTTATGCTGATGATACTCAGCTCTATATTTCTTCACACCCTGAAGAAACTAACCAATTCACAAGATTAACGGAATGTATAGATGATAAAAAAAATTGGATGATCAGTAATTTCCTGCAACTTAATTCAGAAAAAACAGAATTTTTAATCATTGGACAAAAAAGCTCCACACGTAGTAACCTAGAATACTGTCTAACCCTCGATGACTGCTCTGTCAAGTCCTCGTCGTCAGTGAGGAACCTGGGTGTGCTCTTTGATACCAATCTTTCGTATGAAAGCCATGTTTCTAGCATCTATAAAACTGCATTCTACCATCTTAAAAATATATCTAAATTACGGCACATGCTCTCAATGCAAAATGCTGAACAGTTAATACATGCGTTCATGAGCTCAAGGCTAGATTATTGTAATACTCTACTGGGTGGTTGCCCTGCTTTCTTAATAAACAAACTCCAGCTGGTCCAAAACGCAGCAGCTCGAGTTCTTACTAGAACCAGGAAGTATGAACACATTAGCCTGGTTCTGTCAACACTGCACTGGCTCCCTATTAAATATCGCATACATTTTAAAATCTTGCTTATTAATTACAAAGCACCATATGGTTTAGCTCCCCAGTACTTGAGTGAGCTCTTGACACATTATACTCCATCACGTCTACTGCGCTCTCTAAACTCTGACCAGCTGATAATACCTAGAATATCAAAATCAACTACAGGTGGTTGATCCTTTTCCTATTTAGCACCTAATCTCTTGAACAGTCTTCCAAGCAATGTTCTTTAAATCTAGACTAAAAACACATCTATTTTCTATGGCATACACATAAAACACTTTTTACAATTAAATAATTATTAGGCTGCATTATCTAGGTCAGCCGGAACCGGGAACACTTCCCATAACACCTGATGTACTCGTTACATCATCAGAAGAATGGCATCTACGCTAATGTTAGTGTCTCTGTTTTATCCCGAGGTCTACTGCAGTCAGCCGGATCCAGGCCGTATCCCGATCAGACGGTGGACCTGCACCCAGATGTGACCAACAAGACCGTGTCATTTAGACTCCCCCTTAAGCTGCCTCATCCACACGCCATCCTCAATAAACCTGTCTCCGGCGGGATGACTCCGATTGTTTGAATAGTCCTAGTTAATAATTCTTTAAATCGATATGTCATCCTCAAAACAACCCGTCTCCAGCGTGTTGCCGCCGATCTTTCGAATATTACACTTTAGTAATTGTTTAATCAATACGGCATCCTCAATAAAAACCTGTCTCCGGCGTAATGACTCCGATATTTTTAATAATTTATTTTTAATAATTATTTAATAGATAAATCATCCTCAATAAACCTGTCTCCAAGATGTTGCCTCAGATCTTTCAAATATTCAGAACTATTATGACCTCTGACCTTTAAAATTGCCAGAATAATAATAATACGCTGTTTGTTAATTGGCCAGAGGAGAACTGGCACCCCGACTGAGCCTGGTTTCTCCCAAGGTTTATTTTTCTCCATTAGGTCTCCTGATGGGGTTTGGGTTTCCTTGCCACTGTCGCCTCTGGCTTGGCTTGCTCAGTTAGGGAAAAACTATTTTTTAAATATATTTCAAAAGAAATCTAATTATTAAACTAAATTAACCATATAGACCAAATTACTGATCTAATTACTGATCTAAAGCCCACATTGTTACTGTATGATAATCAAAATATACTCTGTTGCATTATTTTTCTGTTCAACACTGTAAAGCTGCTTTGAAACAATCTGCATTGTTAAAAGCTCTATATAAATAAAGTTGACTTGACTGAGTTCCCCATTTCTTGCAAACTGGCCATTGGTTCTGTTTTAGTAAATATGAGTATCTGCAAGGTTTTTAAAATTCAAAGGACAATATGGGCCGGACAGAGCCAGATCTACGGGAAACGAACACTAAACGACTGTAAAACGGGTGAAGTAAAGAAGCTGTGAGTGAAGGGTTAGGGAACGGGTGAAGTAAAGGAGCTGTGAGTGAAGAGTGAGGGAACGGGTGAAGTAAAGGAGCTGTGAGGAAGGGTGAGGCAGGTGGAGTAAAGAAGCTGTGAGTGAAGGGTGAGGCAGGTGAAGTAAAGGAGCTGTGAGTGAAGGGTGAGGGAACGGGTGAAGTAAAGGAGCTGTGAGTGAAGGGTGAGGGAACGGGTGAAGTAAAGAAGCTGTGAGTGAAGGGTTAGGGAACGGATGAAGTAAAATAGCTGTGAGTGAAGGGTGAAGGAACGGGTGAAGTAAAGGAGCTGTGAGTGAAGGGTGAGGGAACAGGTGAAGTAAAGAAGCTGTGAGTGAAGGGTTAGGGAACGGGTGAAGTAAAGGAGCTGTGAGTGAAGGGTTAGGGAATGGGTGAAGTAAAGGAGCTGTGAGTGAAGTGTTAGGGAACGGGTGAAGTAAAGGAGCTGTGAGTGAAGGGTTAGGGAACGGGTGAAGTAAAGGAGCTGTGAGGAAGGGTGAGGGAACGGGTGAAGTAAAGGAGCTGTGAGGGAAGGGTGAGGAACGGGTGAAGTAAAGGAGCTGTGAGTGAAGGGTTAGGGAAGCGGGTGAAGTAAAGGAGCTGTGAGGGAAGGGTGAGGCAGGTGAAGTAAAGGAGCTGTGAGTGAAGGGTGAGGAACGGTGAAGTAAAGGAGCTGTGAGTGAAGGGTTAGGGAACGGGTGAAGTAAAGGAGCTGTGAGGGAAGGGTGAGGGAACGGGTGAAGTAAAGGAGCTGTGAGTGAAGGGTTAGGGAACGGGTGAAGTAAAGGAGCTGTGAGTGAAGGGTGAGGGAATGGGTGAAGTAAAGGAGCTGTGAGGAAGGGTGAGGGAATGGGTGAAGTAAAGGAGCTGTGAGTGAAGGGTGAGGAACAGGTGAAGTAAAGGAGCTGTGAGGGAAGGGTGAGGCAGGTGAAGTAAAGGAGATGTGAGGAAGGGTGAGGCAGGTGAAGTAAAGGAGCTGTGAGGGAAGGGTGAGGGAACGGGTGAAGTAAAGGAGCTGTGAGGAAGGGTGAGGAAAGGGTGAAGTAAAGGAGCTGTGAGGGAAGGGTGAGGAACGGGTGAAGTAAAGGAGCTGTGAGTGAAGGGTTAGGGAACGGGTGAAGTAAAGGAGCTGTGAGGGAAGGGTGAGGGAACGGATGAAGTAAAGGAGCTGAGAGGAGCGGATGAAGTAAAGGAGCTGTGAGTGAAGGGTGAGGGAAAGGGTGAAGTAGAGGAGCTGTGAGGGAAGGGTGAGGGAACGGGTGAAGTAAGGAGGTGTGAGTGAAGGGTTAGGGAACGGGTGAAGTAAAGGAGCTGTGAGGGAAGGGTGAGGGAACGGGTGAAGTAAAGGAGCTGTGAGGGAAGGGTGAGGGAATGGGTGAAGTAAAAGAGCTGTGAGGGAATGGGTGAAGTAAAGGAGCTGTGAGTGAAGGGTGAGGGAACGGGTGAAGTAAAGGAGCTGTGAGGGAACGGGTGAAGTAAAGGAGCTGTGAGGGAAGGGTGAGAGCGGATGAAGTAAAGGAGCTGTGAGTGAAGGGTGAGGGAACAGGTGAAGTAAAGGAGCTGTGAGTGAAGGGTTAGGTAAAGGGTGAAGTAAAGGAGCTGAGAATGAAGGGTGAGGGAACGGATGAAGTAAAGGAGCTGTGAGTGAAGGGTTAGGGAACGGGCGAAGTAAAGGAGCTGTGAGTGAAGGGTTAGGGAAAGGGTGAAGTAAAGGAGCTGAGAGTGAAGAGTGAGGGAACGGGTGAAGTAAAGGAGCTGAGAGGGAAGGGTGAAGGAACGGGTGAAGTAAAGGAGCTGTGAGTGAAGGGTTAGGGAACGGGCGAAGTAAAGGAGCTGTGAGTGAAGGGTTAGGGAAAGGGTGAAGTAAAGGAGCTGTGAGTGAAGGGTTAGGGAAAGGGTGAAGTAAAGGAGCTGAGAGTGAAGAGTGAGGGAACGGGTGAAGTAAAGGAGCTGAGAGGGAAGGGTGAAGGAACGGGTGAAGTAAAGGAGCTGTGAGGGAACGGTGAAGTAAAGGAGCTGTGAGGGAAGGGTGAGGGAAAGGGTGAAGTAAAGGAGCTGTGAGGGAAGGTTGAGGGAACGGGTGAAGTAAAGGAGCTGTGAGTGAAGGGTTAGGGAAAGGGTGAAGTAAAGGAGCTGTGAGTGAAGGGTGAGGGAACGGGTGAAGTAAAGGAGCTGAGAGGGAACGGGTGAGTTAAAGGAGCTGAGAGGGAATGGGTGAAGTAAAGGAGCTGTGAGGGAAGGTTGAGGGAACGGGTGAAGTAAAGGAGCTGAGAGGGAACGGGTGAAGTAAAGGAGCTGTGAGTGAAGGGTGAGGAAAAGGGTGAAGTAAAGGAGCTGTGAGGGAAGGGTGAGGGAACGGGTGAAGTAAAGGAGCTGTGAGTGAAGGGTGAGGAAAAGGGTGAAGTAAAGGAGCTGTGAGTAAAGGGTGAGGAAAAGGGTGAAGTAAAGGAGCTGTGAGGGAAGGGTGAGGGAACGGGTGAAGTAAAGGAGCTGTGAGGGAAGGGTGAGGGAACGGGTGAAGTAAAGGAGCTGTGAGGGAAGGGTGAGGGAACGGGTGAAGTAAAGGAGCTGTGAGGGAAGGGTGATGGAAAGGGTGAAGTAAAGGAGCTGTGAGGGAAGGGTGAGGGAACGGGTGAAGTAAAGGAGCTGTGAGTGAAGGGAACGGGTGAAGTAAAGGAGCTGTGAGGGAAGGGTGAGGGAACGGATGAAGTAAAGGAGCTGAGAGGGAACGGGTGAAGTAAAGGAGCTGTGAGTGAAGGGTGAGGGAAAGGGTGAAGTAGAGGAGCTGTGAGGGAAGGGTGAGGGAACGGGTGAAGTAAAGGAGCTGTGAGGGAAAGGTGAGGGAAAGGGTGAAGTAGAGGAGCTGTGAGGGAAGGGTGAGGGAACGGGTGAACGGGTGAAGTAAAGGAGGTGTGAGTGAAGGGTGAGGGAAAGGGTGAAGTAGAGGAGCTGTGAGGGAAGGGTGAGGGAACGGGTGAAGTAAAGGAGGTGTGAGTGAAGGGTTAGGGAACGGGTGAAGTAAAGGAGCTGTGAGGGAAGGGTGAGGGAACGGGTGAAGTAAAGGAGCTGTGAGGGAAGGGTGAGGGAATGGGTGAAGTAAAGAAGCTGTGAGGGAATGGGTGAAGTAAAGGAGCTGTGAGTGAAGGGTGAGGGAAAGGGTGAAGTAGAGGAGCTGTGAAGGAAGGGTGAGGGAACGGGTGAAGTAAAGGAGCTGTGAGGGAACGGGTGAAGTAAAGGAGCTGTGAGGGAAGGGTGAGGGAACGGGTGAAGTAAAGGAGCTGTGAGTGAAGGGTGAGGGAATGGGTGAAGTAAAGGAGCTGTGAGGGAACGGGTGAAGTAAAGGAGCTGTGAGTGAAGGGGGAGGGAACGGGTGAAGTAAAGGAGCTGTGAGGGAACGGGTGAAGTAAAGGAGCTGTGAGGGAAGGGTGAGGGAACGGGTGAAGTAAAGGAGCTGTGAGTGAAGGGTGAGGGAAAGGGTGAAGTAAAGGAGCTGTGAGTGAAGGGTGAGGGAAGGGGTGAAGTAAAGGAGCTGTGAGTGAAGGGTGAGGGAACGGGTGAAGTAAAGGAGCTGTGAGTGAAGGGTGAGGGAAGGGGTGAAGTAAAGGAGCTGTGAGTGAAGGGTGAGGGAACGGGTGAAGTAAAGGAGCTGTGAGTGAAGGGTTAGGGAATGGGTGAAGTAAAGGAGCTGTGAGTGAAGGGTTAGGGAACGGGTGAACTAAAGAAGCTGTGAGTGAAGGGTTAGGGAACGGGTGAAGTAAAGGAGCTGTGAGGGAAGGGTGAGGGAACGGGGTGAAGTAAAGGAAGCTGTGAGTGAAGGGTGAGGGAACGGGTGAAGTAAAGGAGCTGTGAGGGAAGGGTGATGGAACGGTTGAAGTAAAGGAGGTGTGAGGGAACGGGTGAAGTAAAGGAGCTGTGAGGGAGAGCTGTGAGGGAAGGGTGAGGGAATGGGTGAAGTAAAGAAGCTGTGAGGGAACGGGTGAAGTAAAGGAGCTGTGAGGGAACGGGTGAAGTAAAGGAGCTGTGAGGGAAGGGTGAGGGAACGGGTGAAGTAAAGGAGCTGTGAGTGAAGGGTGAGGGAAAGGTGAAGTAAAGGAGCTGTGAGTGAAGGGTTAGGAACGGGTGAAGTAAAGGAGCTGTGAGTGAAGGGTGAGGGAAGGGGTGAAGTAAAGGAGCTGTGAGTGAAGGGTGAGGGAACGGGTGAAGTAAAGGAGCTGTGAGTGAAGGGTTAGGGAACGGGTGAAGTAAAGGAGCTGTGAGTGAAGGGTTAGGGAACGGGTGAAGTAAAGAAGCTGTGAGGGAAGGGTGAGGGAACGGGTGAAGTAAAGGAGCTGTGAGTGAAGGGTGAGGGAACGGGTGAAGTAAAGGAGCTGTGAGGGAAGGGTGAGGGAACGGGTGAAGTAAAGGAGCTGTGAGTGAAGGGTGAGGGAACGGGTGAAGTAAAGGAGCTGTGAGGGAAGGGTGAAGTAAAGGAGCTGTGAGGGAAGGGTGAGGGAATGGGTGAAGTAAAGAAGCTGTGAGGGAATGGGTGAAGTAAAGGAGCTGTGAGTGAAGGGTGAGGGAAGGGGTGAAGTAAAGGAGCTGTGAGAGAAGGGTGAGGGAACGGGTGAAGTAAAGGAGCTGATAGGGAATGGGTGAAGTAAAGGAGCTGTGAGTGGACGGGTGAAGTAAAAAGGAGGCTGGAGTGAAGGGTGAGAGGAATGGGTGAAGTAAAGGAGCTGTGAGGGAAGGGTGAGGGAACGGGTGAAGTAAAGGAACTGTGAGGGAACGGGTGAAGTAAAGGAGCTTTGAGTGAAGGGTGAAGTAAAGGAGCTGTGAGGGAAGGGTGAGGGAACGGGTGAAGTAAAGGAACTGTGAGGGAACGGGTGAAGTAAAGAAGCTGTGAGGGAAGGGTTAGGGAACGGGTGAAGTAAAGGAACTGTGAGGGAACGGGTGAAGTAAAGAAGCTGTGAGTGAAGGGTTAGGGAACGGGTGAAGTAAAGGAACTGTGAGGGAACGGGTGAAGTAAAGAAGCTGTGAGTGAACGGGTGAAGTAAAGGAACTGTGAGGGAACGGGTGAAGTAAAGGAACTGTGAGGGAACGGGTGAAGTAAAGAAGCTGTGAGTGAACGGGTGAAGTAAAGGAACTGTGAGGGAACGGGTGAAGTAAAGGAACTGTGAGGGAACGGGTGAAGTAAAGGAACTGTGAGGGAACGGGTGAAGTAAAGAAGCTGTGAGTGAACGGGTGAAGTAAAGGAACTGTGAGGGAACGGGTGAAGTAAAGGAACTGTGAGGGAACGGGTGAAGTAAAGGAACTGTGAGGGAACGGGTGGAGTAAAGGAACTGTGAGGGAACGGGTGAAGTAAAGGAACTGTGAGGGAACAGGTGAAGTAAAGAAGCTGTGAGTGAAGGGTTAGGGAACAGGTGAAGTAAAGGAGCTGTGAGGGAAGGGTGAGGGAACGGGTGAAGTAAAGGAGCTGAGAGGGAATGGGTGAAGTAAAGGAGCTGTGAGTGAAGGGTGAGGGAATGGGTGAAGTAAAGGAGCTGTGAGGGAAGTGTGAGGGAACGGGTGAAGTAAAGGAACTGTGAGGGAACGGGTGAAGTAAAGGAGCTGTGAGTGAAGGGTGAGGGAAAGGGTGAAGTAAAGGAGCTGTGAGGGAAGGGTGAGGGAATGGGTGAAGTAAAGAATGGACACACACGAGAATGGACACACACACACACACACACACACACACGAGAAGTAAAGAAGCTGTGAGGGAAGGGTTAGGGAACGGGTGAAGTAAAGGAACTGTGAGGGAACGGGTGAAGTAAAGAAGCTGTGAGGGAACGGGTGAAGTAAAGGAACTGTGAGTGAAGGGTGAAGTAAAGGAACTGTGAGGGAACGGGTGAAGTAAAGGAACTGTGAGGGAACGGGTGAAGTAAAGGAACTGTGAGTGAACGGGTGAAGTAAAGGAACTGTGAGGGAACGGGTGAAGTAAAGGAACTGTGAGGGAACGGGTGAAGTAAAGGAACTGTGAGGGAACGGGTGAAGTAAAGAAGCTGTGAGGGAACGGGTGAAGTAAAGGCACACACGCCATGAGAATTGACACACACACACACACACACACCGTGAGGGAATAAAGTGAACGTGAAGTAAAGGTTATACATGTCAAATAGGATCTAAGAAAATCAACTGCTATAAATTCTATAATCTATAATCTATATATAAATCTATTAAAAATAAATAAAAACTAACAAAATAAATTCAATTTTATTTAAATAGACAAAAAAAGTAAATTTGATACGGTTACATTAATCAATAAAACTAGATTTAAATAAAAAAAGAATAGCAGTATTAAAATAAATTAAAGTAAATAAATGAATGAAGTTAGATTTAAAGGAGCATTTAATCAACATGAGGATGATGTTCCTGACCCAGGAAAGCGGGTCTTCTGTGGGGGTCCTGATGCCAGCAGCGCCTCATGAGCTCCAGCAGATCCTCCAGGCCTTCGGTCTCGCTGCAGTCGATCAGCGTCAGGTCCGGCCTGTCCCCCAGAGGGATACGAACTCTGCACCAGTATACCTAAACTCACTTGCCTGGAACACACTCCACACACACAGAATGGACACACACACACACGAGAATGGACACACACACACACACACACGACCTGCCTGAATGGACACACACACACACACACAACACACACACGAGAATGGACACACACACACACACGAGAATGGACACACACACACACACACACACACAAGAATAAACACACACGCTCATGAGAATGGACACACACACACACACACGAGAATAAACACACACGCTCATGAAAATGGACACACACACACACAGAGAATAAACACACACGGTGAAGTAAAGGAATGGACACACACACACACACACGAGAATAAACACACACGCTCATGAGAATGGACACACACACACACACACGAGAATAAACACACACGCTCATGAGAATGGACACACACACACACACACACACACTAGAATAAACACACACGCTCATGAAAATGGACACACACACACACACACACAAGAATAAACACACACGCTCATGAGAATTGACACACACACACACACACACACACGAGAATAAACACACACACACACACGAGAATAAACATACACGCTCATGAGAATGGACACACACACACGAGAATGGACACACACACACACACAAGAATAAACACACACGGTCATGAGAATGGACACACACACACACACACACAAGAATAAACACACACGTCTCATGAGAATGGACACACGCACACACACGAGAATGGACACACACACACACACGAGAATAAACACACACGCTCATGAGAATGGACACACACGAGAATAAACACACACGCTCATGAGAATGGACACACACGAGAATAAACACACACGCTCATGAGAATGGACACACACACGAGAATAAACACACACATAAAGAATGGACACACACGAGAATAAACACACACTCATGAGAATGGACACACAACAGAATAAACACAATTTAAATGGACACACATGAGAATAAACACACACGCATGAGAATGGACACACACACACACACGAGAATAAACACACGCTCATGAGACTGGACACACACTCATGTGGATGGACAAACACACTCATGTGGACACACACACACACGCACACTCATGTGGACACACACACACTCATGTGGACACACACAAACACACTCATGTGGAAGGACACACACACACTCATGTGGACACACACACACACACTCATGTGGACACACACTCATGTGGAAGTACACACACACGCTCATGTGGAATGGACACACTCATGTGGACACAAACACACACACTCATCCGGACACACACACACACACACACACACTCATGTGTACACACACACACACTCATGAGAATACGCACACACTCATCTGGACACACACACACACACACACCCATGTGGAAGGACACACAAACATTCATGTGGAATGGGCACACACACGCACACACTCATCTGGACACACACACACACACACACACACTCATGTGGATGGACACACACACACACACACACACTCATGTGGACACACACACACACGCACACACTCATCTGGACACACACACACACACACACACACACTCATGTGGATGGACACACACACACACACACATGTGGACACACACACACACACACACACTCATGTGGATGGACACACACACACACTCATGTGGATGCACACACACACACACGCACACTCATGTGGACACACACACACACACACTCATGCGGAAGGACACACAATCATGTGGAATGGACACACACACTCATGTGGACACACACACACACACACACTCATGTGGATGCAAACACACACACACACACACACACTCCTGTGGATGGCAAAGGAAACACACACGCTCATGAGAATGGACACACACAGATGGACACACACACACACACTAAACACACACGCTCATGAGAATGGACACACACACAGAATAAACACACGCTCACTGAGAATAACACACATGTCCTACAGAATGGACACACACACACACTGACACTGCTACACTGGACACAGGAGTGTTCACTGTTTTACAGTATGTCCTACACTGGAGGACACACACTGTTTTACAGCATGTGGACACACACATGTCCTACACTGGAGGAGTCTTCACTGTTTTACAGTATGTGGAAGGACACACACACTGAAGGAGTCTTCACTGTTTTACAGTATGTCCTACACTGGAGGAGTCACACACTGTTTTACAGTATGTCCTACACTGGAGGAGTCTTCACTGTTTTACACACACACACATGTCCTACACTGGAGGAGTCTTCACTGTTTTACAGTATGTCCTACACTGGAGGAGTCTTCACTGTTTTACAGTATGTCCTACACTGGAGGAGTCTTCACTGTTTTACAGCATGTCACACACACTGGAGGAGTCTTCACTGTTTTACACATGTCCTACACTGGAGGAGTCTTCACTGTTTTACAGTATGTCCTACACACACACACACACTCACTGGACACACACACACACACACACACACTCATGGAGGAGTCTTCACTGTTTTACAGTATGTCCACACACACACTGGAGGAGTCTTCACTGTTTTACAGTATGTCCTACACTGGAGGAGTCTTCACTGTTTTACAGTATGTCCTACACTGGAGGACACACACTGTTTTACACATGTCCTACACTGGAGGAGTCTTCACTGTTTTACAGTATGTCCTACACTGGAGGAGTCTTCACTGTTTTACAGTATGTCCTACACTGGAGGAGTCTCACTGTTTTACAGTATGTCCTACACTGGAGGAGTCTTCACTGTTTTACAGTATGTCCTACACTGGAGGAGTCTTCACTGTTTACATGTCCTACACTCTTCACTGTTTTACAGTATGTCCTACACTGGAGGAGTCTTCACTGTTTTACAGTATGTCCTACACTGGAGGAGTCTTCACTGTTTTACAGTATGTCCTACACTGGAGGAGTCTTCACTGTTTTACAGTATGTCCTACACTGGAGGAGTCTTCACTGTTTTACAGTATGTCCTACACTGGAGGAGTCTTCACTGTTTTACAGTATGTCCTACACTGGAGGAGTCTTCACTGTTTTACAGTATGTCCTACACTGGAGGAGTCTTCACTGTTTTACAGTATGTCCTACACTGGAGGAGTCTCACTGTTTTACAGTATGTCCTACACTGGAGGAGTCTTCACTGTTTTACAGTATGTCCTACACTGGAGGAGTCTTCACTGTTTTACAGTATGTCCTACACTGGAGGAGTCTTCACTGTTTTACAGCATGTCCTACACTGGAGGAGTCTTCACTGTTTTACAGCATGTCCTACACTGGAGGAGTCTTCACTGTTTTACAGTATGTCCTACACTGGAGGAGTCTTCACTGTTTTACAGTATGTCCTACACTGGAGGAGTCTTCACTGTTTTACAGTATGTCCTACACTGGAGGAGTCTTCACTGTTTTACAGTATGTCCTACACTGGAGGAGTCTTCACTGTTTTACAGCATGTCCTACACTGGAGGAGTCTTCACTGTTTTACAGTATGTCCTACACTGGAGGAGTCTTCACTGTTTTACAGTATGTCCTACACTGGAGGAGTCTTCACTGTTTTACAGTATGTCCTACACTGGAGGAGTCTTCACTGTTTTACAGCATGTCCTACACTGGAGGAGTCTTCACTGTTTTACAGTATGTCCTACACTGGAGGAGTCTTCACTGTTTTACAGTATGTCCTACACTGGAGGAGTCTTCACTGTTTTACAGTATGTCCTACACTGGAGGAGTCTTCACTGTTTTACAGCATGTCCTACACTGGAGGAGTCTTCACTGTTTTACAGTATGTCCTACACTGGAGGAGTCTTCACTGTTTTACAGTATGTCCTACACTGGAGGAGTCTTCACTGTTTTACAGTATGTCCTACACTGGAGGAGTCTTCACTGTTTTACAGCATGTCCTACACTGGAGGAGTCTTCACTGTTTTACAGTATGTCCTACACTGGAGGAGTCTTCACTGTTTTACAGTATGTCCTACACTGGAGGAGTCTTCACTGTTTTACAGTATGTCCTACACTGGAGGAGTCTTCACTGTTTTACAGTATGTCCTACACTGGAGGAGTCTTCACTGTTTTACAGTATGTCCTACACTGGAGGAGTCTTCACTGTTTTACAGTATGTCCTACACTGGAGGAGTCTTCACTGTTTTACAGTATGTCCTACACTGGAGGAGTCTTCACTGTTTTACAGTATGTCCTACACTGGAGGAGTCTTCACTGTTTTACAGTATGTCCTACACTGGAGGAGTCTTCACTGTTTTACAGTATGTCCTACACTGGAGGAGTCTTCACTGTTTTACAGTATGTCCTACACTGGAGGAGTCTTCACTGTTTTACAGTATGTCCTACACTGGAGGAGTCTTCACTGTTTTACAGTATGTCCTACACTGGAGGAGTCTTCACTGTTTTACAGTATGTCCTACACTGGAGGAGTCTTCACTGTTTTACAGTATGTCCTACACTGGAGGAGTCTTCACTGTTTTACAGTATGTCCTACACTGGAGGAGTCTTCACTGTTTTACAGTATGTCCTACACTGGAGGAGTCTTCACTGTTTTACAGTATGTCCTACACTGGAGGAGTCTTCACTGTTTTACAGTATGTCCTACACTGGAGGAGTCTTCACTGTTTTACAGTATGTCCTACACTGGAGGAGTCTTCACTGTTTTACAGTATGTCCTACACTGGAGGAGTCTTCACTGTTTTACAGTATGTCCTACACTGGAGGAGTCTTCACTGTTTTACAGTATGTCCTACACTGGAGGAGTCTTCACTGTTTTACAGTATGTCCTACACTGGAGGAGTCTTCACTGTTTTACAGTATGTCCTACACTGGAGGAGTCTTCACTGTTTTACAGTATGTCCTACACTGGAGGAGTCTTCACTGTTTTACAGTATGTCCTACACTGGAGGAGTCTTCACTGTTTTACAGTATGTCCTACACTGGAGGAGTCTTCACTGTTTTACAGTATGTCCTACACTGGAGGAGTCTTCACTGTTTTACAGTATGTCCTACACTGGAGGAGTCTTCACTGTTTTACAGTATGTCCTACACTGGAGGAGTCTTCACTGTTTTACAGTATGTCCTACACTGGAGGAGTCTTCACTGTTTTACAGTATGTCCTACACTGGAGGAGTCTTCACTGTTTTACAGTATGTCCTACACTGGAGGAGTCTTCACTGTTTTACAGTATGTCCTACACTGGAGGAGTCTTCACTGTTTTACAGTATGTCCTACACTGGAGGAGTCTTCACTGTTTTACAGTATGTCCTACACTGGAGGAGTCTTCACTGTTTTACAGTATGTCCTACACTGGAGGAGTCTTCACTGTTTTACAGTATGTCCTACACTGGAGGAGTCTTCACTGTTTTACAGTATGTCCTACACTGGAGGAGTCTTCACTGTTTTACAGTATGTCCTACACTGGAGGAGTCTTCACTGTTTTACAGTATGTCCTACACTGGAGGAGTCTTCACTGTTTTACAGTATGTCCTACACTGGAGGAGTCTTCACTGTTTTACAGTATGTCCTACACTGGAGGAGTCTTCACTGTTTTACAGTATGTCCTACACTGGAGGAGTCTTCACTGTTTTACAGTATGTCCTACACTGGAGGAGTCTTCACTGTTTTACAGTATGTCCTACACTGGAGGAGTCTTCACTGTTTTACAGTATGTCCTACACTGGAGGAGTCTTCACTGTTTTACAGTATGTCCTACACTGGAGGAGTCTTCACTGTTTTACAGTATGTCCTACACTGGAGGAGTCTTCACTGTTTTACAGTATGTCCTACACTGGAGGAGTCTTCACTGTTTTACAGTATGTCCTACACTGGAGGAGTCTTCACTGTTTTACAGTATGTCCTACACTGGAGGAGTCTTCACTGTTTTACAGTATGTCCTACACTGGAGGAGTCTTCACTGTTTTACAGTATGTCCTACACTGGAGGAGTCTTCACTGTTTTACAGTATGTCCTACACTGGAGGAGTCTTCACTGTTTTACAGTATGTCCTACACTGGAGGAGTCTTCACTGTTTTACAGTATGTCCTACACTGGAGGAGTCTTCACTGTTTTACAGTATGTCCTACACTGGAGGAGTCTTCACTGTTTTACAGTATGTCCTACACTGGAGGAGTCTTCACTGTTTTACAGTATGTCCTACACTGGAGGAGTCTTCACTGTTTTACAGTATGTCCTACACTGGAGGAGTCTTCACTGTTTTACAGTATGTCCTACACTGGAGGAGTCTTCACTGTTTTACAGTATGTCCTACACTGGAGGAGTCTTCACTGTTTTACAGTATGTCCTACACTGGAGGAGTCTTCACTGTTTTACAGTATGTCCTACACTGGAGGAGTCTTCACTGTTTTACAGTATGTCCTACACTGGAGGAGTCTTCACTGTTTTACAGTATGTCCTACACTGGAGGAGTCTTCACTGTTTTACAGTATGTCCTACACTGGAGGAGTCTTCACTGTTTTACAGTATGTCCTACACTGGAGGAGTCTTCACTGTTTTACAGTATGTCCTACACTGGAGGAGTCTTCACTGTTTTACAGTATGTCCTACACTGGAGGAGTCTTCACTGTTTTACAGTATGTCCTACACTGGAGGAGTCTTCACTGTTTTACAGTATGTCCTACACTGGAGGAGTCTTCACTGTTTTACAGTATGTCCTACACTGGAGGAGTCTTCACTGTTTTACAGTATGTCCTACACTGGAGGAGTCTTCACTGTTTTACAGTATGTCCTACACTGGAGGAGTCTTCACTGTTTTACAGTATGTCCTACACTGGAGGAGTCTTCACTGTTTTACAGTATGTCCTACACTGGAGGAGTCTTCACTGTTTTACAGTATGTCCTACACTGGAGGAGTCTTCACTGTTTTACAGTATGTCCTACACTGGAGGAGTCTTCACTGTTTTACAGTATGTCCTACACTGGAGGAGTCTTCACTGTTTTACAGTATGTCCTACACTGGAGGAGTCTTCACTGTTTTACAGTATGTCCTACACTGGAGGAGTCTTCACTGTTTTACAGTATGTCCTACACTGGAGGAGTCTTCACTGTTTTACAGCATGTCCTACACTGGAGGAGTCTTCACTGTTTTACAGTATGTCCTACACTGGAGGAGTCTTCACTGTTTTACAGTATGTCCTACACTGGAGGAGTCTTCACTGTTTTACAGTATGTCCTACACTGGAGGAGTCTTCACTGTTTTACAGTATGTCCTACACTGGAGGAGTCTTCACTGTTTTACAGTATGTCCTACACTGGAGGAGTCTTCACTGTTTTACAGTATGTCCTACACTGGAGGAGTCTTCACTGTTTTACAGTATGTCCTACACTGGAGGAGTCTTCACTGTTTTACAGTATGTCCTACACTGGAGGAGTCTTCACTGTTTTACAGTATGTCCTACACTGGAGGAGTCTTCACTGTTTTACAGTATGTCCTACACTGGAGGAGTCTTCACTGTTTTACAGTATGTCCTACACTGGAGGAGTCTTCACTGTTTTACAGTATGTCCTACACTGGAGGAGTCTTCACTGTTTTACAGTATGTCCTACACTGGAGGAGTCTTCACTGTTTTACAGTATGTCCTACACTGGAGGAGTCTTCACTGTTTTACAGTATGTCCTACACTGGAGGAGTCTTCACTGTTTTACAGTATGTCCTACACTGGAGGAGTCTTCACTGTTTTACAGTATGTCCTACACTGGAGGAGTCTTCACTGTTTTACAGTATGTCCTACACTGGAGGAGTCTTCACTGTTTTACAGTATGTCCTACACTGGAGGAGTCTTCACTGTTTTACAGTATGTCCTACACTGGAGGAGTCTTCACTGTTTTACAGTATGTCCTACACTGGAGGAGTCTTCACTGTTTTACAGTATGTCCTACACTGGAGGAGTCTTCACTGTTTTACAGTATGTCCTACACTGGAGGAGTCTTCACTGTTTTACAGTATGTCCTACACTGGAGGAGTCTTCACTGTTTTACAGTATGTCCTACACTGGAGGAGTCTTCACTGTTTTACAGTATGTCCTACACTGGAGGAGTCTTCACTGTTTTACAGTATGTCCTACACTGGAGGAGTCTTCACTGTTTTACAGTATGTCCTACACTGGAGGAGTCTTCACTGTTTTACAGTATGTCCTACACTGGAGGAGTCTTCACTGTTTTACAGTATGTCCTACACTGGAGGAGTCTTCACTGTTTTACAGTATGTCCTACACTGGAGGAGTCTTCACTGTTTTACAGTATGTCCTACACTGGAGGAGTCTTCACTGTTTTACAGTATGTCCTACACTGGAGGAGTCTTCACTGTTTTACAGTATGTCCTACACTGGAGGAGTCTTCACTGTTTTACAGTATGTCCTACACTGGAGGAGTCTTCACTGTTTTACAGTATGTCCTACACTGGAGGAGTCTTCACTGTTTTACAGTATGTCCTACACTGGAGGAGTCTTCACTGTTTTACAGTATGTCCTACACTGGAGGAGTCTTCACTGTTTTACAGTATGTCCTACACTGGAGGAGTCTTCACTGTTTTACAGTATGTCCTACACTGGAGGAGTCTTCACTGTTTTACAGTATGTCCTACACTGGAGGAGTCTTCACTGTTTTACAGTATGTCCTACACTGGAGGAGTCTTCACTGTTTTACAGTATGTCCTACACTGGAGGAGTCTTCACTGTTTTACAGTATGTCCTACACTGGAGGAGTCTTCACTGTTTTACAGTATGTCCTACACTGGAGGAGTCTTCACTGTTTTACAGTATGTCCTACACTGGAGGAGTCTTCACTGTTTTACAGTATGTCCTACACTGGAGGAGTCTTCACTGTTTTACAGTATGTCCTACACTGGAGGAGTCTTCACTGTTTTACAGTATGTCCTACACTGGAGGAGTCTTCACTGTTTTACAGTATGTCCTACACTGGAGGAGTCTTCACTGTTTTACAGTATGTCCTACACTGGAGGAGTCTTCACTGTTTTACAGTATGTCCTACACTGGAGGAGTCTTCACTGTTTTACAGTATGTCCTACACTGGAGGAGTCTTCACTGTTTTACAGTATGTCCTACACTGGAGGAGTCTTCACTGTTTTACAGTATGTCCTACACTGGAGGAGTCTTCACTGTTTTACAGTATGTCCTACACTGGAGGAGTCTTCACTGTTTTACAGTATGTCCTACACTGGAGGAGTCTTCACTGTTTTACAGTATGTCCTACACTGGAGGAGTCTTCACTGTTTTACAGTATGTCCTACACTGGAGGAGTCTTCACTGTTTTACAGTATGTCCTACACTGGAGGAGTCTTCACTGTTTTACAGTATGTCCTACACTGGAGGAGTCTTCACTGTTTTACAGTATGTCCTACACTGGAGGAGTCTTCACTGTTTTACAGTATGTCCTACACTGGAGGAGTCTTCACTGTTTTACAGTATGTCCTACACTGGAGGAGTCTTCACTGTTTTACAGTATGTCCTACACTGGAGGAGTCTTCACTGTTTTACAGTATGTCCTACACTGGAGGAGTCTTCACTGTTTTACAGTATGTCCTACACTGGAGGAGTCTTCACTGTTTTACAGTATGTCCTACACTGGAGGAGTCTTCACTGTTTTACAGTATGTCCTACACTGGAGGAGTCTTCACTGTTTTACAGTATGTCCTACACTGGAGGAGTCTTCACTGTTTTACAGTATGTCCTACACTGGAGGAGTCTTCACTGTTTTACAGTATGTCCTACACTGGAGGAGTCTTCACTGTTTTACAGTATGTCCTACACTGGAGGAGTCTTCACTGTTTTACAGTATGTCCTACACTGGAGGAGTCTTCACTGTTTTACAGTATGTCCTACACTGGAGGAGTCTTCACTGTTTTACAGTATGTCCTACACTGGAGGAGTCTTCACTGTTTTACAGTATGTCCTACACTGGAGGAGTCTTCACTGTTTTACAGTATGTCCTACACTGGAGGAGTCTTCACTGTTTTACAGTATGTCCTACACTGGAGGAGTCTTCACTGTTTTACAGTATGTCCTACACTGGAGGAGTCTTCACTGTTTTACAGTATGTCCTACACTGGAGGAGTCTTCACTGTTTTACAGTATGTCCTACACTGGAGGAGTCTTCACTGTTTTACAGTATGTCCTACACTGGAGGAGTCTTCACTGTTTTACAGTATGTCCTACACTGGAGGAGTCTTCACTGTTTTACAGTATGTCCTACACTGGAGGAGTCTTCACTGTTTTACAGTATGTCCTACACTGGAGGAGTCTTCACTGTTTTACAGTATGTCCTACACTGGAGGAGTCTTCACTGTTTTACAGTATGTCCTACACTGGAGGAGTCTTCACTGTTTTACAGTATGTCCTACACTGGAGGAGTCTTCACTGTTTTACAGTATGTCCTACACTGGAGGAGTCTTCACTGTTTTACAGTATGTCCTACACTGGAGGAGTCTTCACTGTTTTACAGTATGTCCTACACTGGAGGAGTCTTCACTGTTTTACAGTATGTCCTACACTGGAGGAGTCTTCACTGTTTTACAGTATGTCCTACACTGGAGGAGTCTTCACTGTTTTACAGTATGTCCTACACTGGAGGAGTCTTCACTGTTTTACAGTATGTCCTACACTGGAGGAGTCTTCACTGTTTTACAGTATGTCCTACACTGGAGGAGTCTTCACTGTTTTACAGTATGTCCTACACTGGAGGAGTCTTCACTGTTTTACAGTATGTCCTACACTGGAGGAGTCTTCACTGTTTTACAGTATGTCCTACACTGGAGGAGTCTTCACTGTTTTACAGTATGTCCTACACTGGAGGAGTCTTCACTGTTTTACAGTATGTCCTACACTGGAGGAGTCTTCACTGTTTTACAGTATGTCCTACACTGGAGGAGTCTTCACTGTTTTACAGTATGTCCTACACTGGAGGAGTCTTCACTGTTTTACAGTATGTCCTACACTGGAGGAGTCTTCACTGTTTTACAGTATGTCCTACACTGGAGGAGTCTTCACTGTTTTACAGTATGTCCTACACTGGAGGAGTCTTCACTGTTTTACAGTATGTCCTACACTGGAGGAGTCTTCACTGTTTTACAGTATGTCCTACACTGGAGGAGTCTTCACTGTTTTACAGTATGTCCTACACTGGAGGAGTCTTCACTGTTTTACAGTATGTCCTACACTGGAGGAGTCTTCACTGTTTTACAGTATGTCCTACACTGGAGGAGTCTTCACTGTTTTACAGTATGTCCTACACTGGAGGAGTCTTCACTGTTTTACAGTATGTCCTACACTGGAGGAGTCTTCACTGTTTTACAGTATGTCCTACACTGGAGGAGTCTTCACTGTTTTACAGTATGTCCTACACTGGAGGAGTCTTCACTGTTTTACAGTATGTCCTACACTGGAGGAGTCTTCACTGTTTTACAGTATGTCCTACACTGGAGGAGTCTTCACTGTTTTACAGTATGTCCTACACTGGAGGAGTCTTCACTGTTTTACAGTATGTCCTACACTGGAGGAGTCGTCACTGTTTTACAGTATGTCCTACACTGGAGGAGTCTTCACTGTTTTACAGTATGTCCTACACTGGAGGAGTCTTCACTGTTTTACAGTATGTCCTACACTGGAGGAGTCTTCACTGTTTTACAGTATGTCCTACACTGGAGGAGTCTTCACTGTTTTACAGTATGTCCTACACTGGAGGAGTCTTCACTGTTTTACAGTATGTCCTACACTGGAGGAGTCAGAGGAGTCTGATACCTGTACACATCGGAGGCTTTGCTGGCCTTGTAGTTGATGGACTGCAGCGCTTCAGGAGGCATGTAGCTCAGCGTCCCGCCCTCATCCTCGCCTGCCTCTGCAGCACATCTGGAGACGCTCCGAGCCACTCGGGACAGGCCGAAATCTGTGATCTGCAGGAGGAGACAGAGAGGCTGACGGAGATCTGAATCCTAGAGGGAATATCAGGATAATAACATCCTGAATCTGACTGAGGCATTTATCAGCAGTTTAAAAGGGTCATGAACTGGCTTCTCTTTTTTTATACTGTTGTCTGAGGTCAAATAATGACATTCGTGTGGTTTTTACATTCAGAAACATCATAATGAATCAGTAATAGGCTATTTTCTGCCCTGGTTTTGAGGCTCTCTCCTGAACGCTGGGTTCTGATGGGCGTGCCGCACTGGAGACTTGGAAGTAAACGCCCATGGATGGGATTGGATAAGATTTACATATTTAATGAGCTCCAGCTCCCCTGTCAGTCCAGTTCACATTAGGGAGGGATCGTTTTGAAAGCAGCGACCGGAATGATTCTCTCGATCACAGGCTCGTAAACGTCTTTATCAAACAAACACAATGATTTATTTCTCATCCACCCGAGATTGATTGGAATATTATTTCTGTATTACATGGCCCGCCCGATCGGTCGATAAGCACGAACCGCATGCACACACACACACAAACACACACATGTTTTTGTGAATTGTGGGGACTTTCCATAGGCGTAATGCATTTTATACTGTACAAACCGTATTTTCTATCCCCCTACACTGCCCCTGCCCCTAAACCTACCCATCACAGGAGACATGCTGCATTGTTACATTTGAAAAAAAAACATCATTTAGTATGTTTATTACTCCATTTACATTGTGGGGACCGCTGGCTGGTGATTTCAGGTTTATATTACATCGTGGGGTCCCCGCAATGTAATATAAACAAGTACACACACACACACGCACGCACGCACACTCTCTCACACACACACACTCTCACACACACACACACACTCACACACACACACACACGTTTGTTTTTGTGAAATGTGGGGACATTCCATAGGCGTAATGCATTTTATACTGTACAAACCGTATTTTCTATCCCCCTACACTGCCCCTGCCCCTAAACCTACCCATCACACTCACACACACACACACGTTTGTTTTTGTGAAATGTGGGGACATTCCATAGGCGTAATGCATTTTATACTGTACAAACCGTATTTTCTATCCCCCTACACTGCCCCTGCCCCTAAACCTACCCATCACACTCACACACACACACACACACACACACTGCCCCTGCCCCTAAACCTACCCATCACACACACACACACACACACACACACACACACACACACACACACACACACACACACACACACACACTACCCATCACAGGAGACTGCACAGTTTATTTTCTGTGATAAAAACCTCATCCTGTGTGATTTATAAGCATTTTGAAAAGTGAGGACATGGGGAACGTCCTCATATTTCACCCTCTTTTTGTAATACCTGTGTCATACCCATGTCATTATACACATTTGTGTCCTGATATTTCACAAAAACATGCCCACACGCACACACACTCGCACACACACACACACACACACACACACACACACACACACACACACACACACACACACACACACACTACCCATCACAGGAGACTGCACAGTTTATTTTCTGTGATAAAAACCTCATCCTGTGTGATTTATAAGCATTTTGAAAAGTGAGGACATGGGGAACGTCCTCATATTTCACCCTCTTTTTGTAATACCTGTGTCATACCCATGTCATTATACACATTTGTGTCCTGATATTTCACAAAAACATGCCCACACTCGCACACACACTCGCACACACACACACTCACACACACACACACACACACACACACACACACACACACACACACACACACACACACACGGGAGCGAGCACGCCCAGATCAAGAAATAAATATTATTTCAGTATTTGAGATTCATCGGCCTGCCGATGGGCTTACGTTTTGGTAGCCGTCTGGAAAACACATAACAAAATAAATGAAGTGTCACACATTCCTAATATTAGTATCTGAAGGAAGCTTAAGGAGCGACTGAGTTCTTCCCACTGATCTCTATAAATGACTGGATTGCTTATGACGTCATATTAAGTGAAGCCGCTGCGCCGCCATGTTGGTATTCCCTAGATAACTCACGCGTTCTATTGAATAAATAGGACTTTATATGATTTCACTGAGAAAACATTGCCTAACGAGGCAGCGTTTTTAGTGAACATCAGCTCGGCGGGCGGTCGAGACACTTCAGCGTATGTACAAATGTCAAAGCGTGTATTTTGAAATCGGAATAAAGATGCATGCTAACTGTAAGCAGAAATCGTCTTGTCCTGTTGTGATACTGTATTTGTTTTTATTCATACAGTAGGCTAGCTGCACGTTCCAATTATGATTTCGTTAACAGCATACATTGTAAAGCAGTTAATGATAAACGATGATTAAATAAATATTTAATTCAACAACATGGCATACATATATGGAATACTTATATTCATGTAACACCATATGGAAACTGTAAGTTTGACGGCATGCATTAGCGCTGTCTTAAAGAGTCTGAAATAGATGCTGCTCAATCAGGAAATAAAATACACACATCGTGACATTCAGGCAGATAACGCCGACTGCTTTATTTCCGAGATGATGCATGGCAAACTTTGAATTGTAATATAGAGCAATATAGAGGCTTGTATTAATATGTATTGTAAGCTATTCAAATCAATTTCTGCAGCTAAACACATACGTTAATGTTTAATATTTCCTCCATAATTACGTTACATAGCCTAAATAAAGAAATATGATATTGTGTGAGTTCTGTTGCGTTACCTGTGTTGGCAGTGTGCAGTAACACACCCACATTAAGATAAATTCTGCAGGATCTATTAAACATTACAGATAAATTCTGCAGGATCTATTAATTTACATACATATATCGTGAAACAAATCTTGTGAGACTGATATGCTGCAAATCGTGAGATTTTAAGTCAATGTTTTGGCTGTTTGTCAATGCTGCCCTCCGTCGGGAGGGAATGGTAAGATGGCCGCTCACACTTCCGGTGGCTTCACCGCCTGATGGCCGTTCAGAACGCGATGAGCAATCCAGTCATTATATAGATCAGTGGTTCTTCCACTATATCGTGATCGTGATCCGATGAGTCGGTGGGCGGGGCTACTGAACTACACGTGCTTATTATTCTGTAGGGGCGGGGTTTCGTCGCGCGATGACATCAGTATGAAGCACTCTATCGTTTTCTGGGCCTGGTGTCTATAAAAGCTTTTCTTTGACTAACAAGGAGGTTTTCAGCTCTGAAACTTACAAGATATTCTTATATTACCATGACCTTTCATATATCAAAAGCTCAAGGGAAAGTTGAGTTCTCAATTCATCACCCCTTTAAGACACAGATCACATGACATGAGAGATGTCATTTTGCACCCAATTAAATCATGATTTGTGCAAGTAATGTTAACAAATTAGACCTTAATATAAACTGAGGTAAAACATAGGAGAAAAGGGCAGGAATGGTCAAAGGTCACATCCCATTAGCCTGGAGGAGGATCATTCAGTTTCCCATCATTCTTTGCAGCGTCACAGAGGTGTGACTGATGGTTTATGGCTGACCGGGGGAAAGTCCCAGCACTCTTCAGTATTACTCAGAAGTCTAGACTGTGTCTGTTCCCCGAATGAGTAAATACAAAAAAACATCAAAATCATTCAACAGTAATAATTTAATTGATGTCCAACAAATAAACAGATATAATACGGATAATCAAATGATAAAGCTCGGGTTGCTGAATATTCAATCTCTTTCTCCAAAAGCTCTCATTGTTAATGATATCCTTACAGTTTTGGTGCTTTATGTAACGTTATGTAGTGCAAATGATAAATCCCGTGTAACATTTGTGTTGGCTACTGTATACAGGCCACCAGGGCACAATACAGACTTTATCAAAGAATTTGCTGGTTTTCTATCAGAGTTAGTTCTGGCCGTAGATAAAGTACTAATTGTTGGTGATTTTAATATCCATGTTGACAATGAAAAAGACGCATTGGGATTGGCATTTAAAGACATTCTAAACTCTATTGGAGTTAGACAACACGTATCTGGACCCACTCATCGCCTTAATCATACTTTAGATCTAATACTGTCACATGGACTAAATGTTGATACCATTAAAATTCTGCAGCAGAGCGATGACATCTCAGATCATTATCTAATATCATGTATACTTAATTTAGCTAAAGCTGCAAAGCCATCCCCTCGCTGCAAATATGGCAGGACTATAACCGCTGCGACTAAAGATTGCTTTATACATAATCTTCCTCATCAGTTCCATCTCCTCAGCATTCCAGATAGCTTAGAGGAACTCGATGTTGCAACAGAAACTATTGACTCTCTCTTTTCCAGTACTTTAGACACAGTTTGTAGCGGCCCTTTGGCATCGAAGAATGAGGCAGAGTTTCTGACGGGTGATCTTGTTTTATTTTTACTCAGGTGCAATAAAACTCATTGTTGAAGTGTTCATGGTCTCACTTCTTTGTTGCAAAATCTCTCTATGCATCATAACAATAGTGTCACAGCACGCGGCACCATAAAATTACAAAGAAAACAAATAACAAATAAACAAAAACATAAATATCAAGGAGAAATAAACTCGAAGAACATTCACAAATGTAAACAAACATTCACTACAACAACTACACATTTAACATTGTTCAAATCAATAATCATACCAAAGAAATACATGGAAACCAACTAAACATACCTCGCTCTGCTTGCCAAAGGGATACTAAAGCTTGAACCATTTTCCCAAGTTGGTGCTAGCTTGAGCACAAACGTGAACTACTTTTACTCCATTTCCCTTTTACTTATATACGGTTATTGCTTCCTCTAGTGGTGGCGCAAAGCAAATTAAAGGGGAAGGTCATTACACAGCCGCTCTGCGCTTAAAGAAGATTAAAGAAAATAGTCCAATGCCAGAAAAATGGAGCGCAGCTGGAAGAAAACACAACTAGAGGTTTTTCGCATATCGTGGAAAGAACGTATGACTGCATACAGAAAGGCCATAAAAACTGCGAGATCTGCTTATTTCTCGACTCTCTTAGAAGAAAACAAACACAAACCTAGGTATTTATTCGATACAGTGGCTAAATTAACCAAGAATAAAGCTTCAACTTCTGATGTTTGTAAACAGCACAGCAGTAATGACTTTATGAACTTCTTTACATGTAAGATTGACAATATTAGGAAGAAAATTATAACCATGCAGCCGTCTACTACAGTATCACATCAGACTGCTATAGGAGAGGAAGCATAGCATTCTACCATCTTAAAAATATATCCAAATTATGGCACAATGCAAAATCCTGAACAGTTAATACAAGCGTTAATGAGCTCAGGGCTAGATTATTGTAATGCTCTACTGGGTGGTTGCCCTGCTCTCCATTAGACCCAGATGGAGTTTTGGTTCCTTGGCATTGTCGCTTCTGGCTTGGTCTAAATTTTCAACTAAATATCCAAATAAAATTAATTACTAAACTAATTAACTATATCAACTATATCTCAGATCTGCCCACATTATCACTATATGATAAATTGAAATGAGCTCAATCACTCTGACCCGTCTGAGAGCCTCAATCATTCTGACCCGTCTGAGAGCCTCAATCACTCTGACCCGTCCGAGAGCCTCAATCACTCTGACCCGTCCGAGAGCCTCAATCATTCTGACCCGTCTGAGAGCCTCAATCATTCTGACCGTCTGAGAGCCTCAATCACTCTGACCCGTCTGAGAGCCTCAATCACTCTGACCCGTCTGAGAGCCTCAATCACTCTGACCTGTCTGAGAGCCTCAATCACTCTGACCCGTCTGAGAGCCTCAATCATTCTGACCCGTCTGAGAGCCTCAATCATTCTGACCCGTCTGAGAGCCTCAATCACTCTGACCCGTCTGAGAGCCTCAATCAATCTGACCCGTCTGAGAGCCTCAATCATTCTGACCCGTCCGAGAGCCTCAATCACTCTGACCCGTCTGAGAGCCTCAATCATTCTGACCCGTCCGAGAGCCTCAATCACTCTGACCCGTCTGAGAGCCTCAATCACTCTGACCCGTCTGAGAGCCTCAATCATTCTGACCCGTCCGAGAGCCTCAATCATTCTGACCCGTCCGAGCCTCAATCATTCTGACCGTCCGAGAGCCTCAATCACTCTGACCCGTCCGAGCCTCAATCACTCTGACCCGTCCGAGAGCCTCAATCACTCTGACCCGTCCGAGAGCCTCAATCATTCTGACCCGTCCGAGAGCCTCAATCACTCTGACCCGTCTGAGAGTCTCAATCATTCTGACCCGCCTGAGAGCCTCAATCACTCTGACCCGTCTGAGAGCCTCAATCACTCTGACCCGTCTGAGAGCCTCAATCATTCTGACCCGTCTGAGAGCCTCAATCACTCTGACCCGTCTGAGAGCCTCAATCATTCTGACCCGTCCGAGAGCCTCAATCACTCTGACCCGCCTGAGAGCCTCAATCACTCTGACCCGCCTGAGAGCCTAAATCATTCTGACCCGTCCGAGAGCCTCAATCACTCTGACCCGCCTGAGAGCCTCAGTCACTCTGACCCGCCTGAGAGCCTCAATCACTCTGACCCGTCCGAGAGCCTCAATCACTCTGACCCGTCTGAGAGCCTCAATCACTCTGACCCGCCTGAGAGCCTCAATCACTCTGACCCGCCTGAGAGCCTCAATCACTCTGACCCGCCTGAGAGTCTCAATCATTCTGACCCGTCCGAGAGCCTCAATCACTCTGACCCGTCTGAGAGCCTCAATCACTCTGACCCGTCTGAGAGCCTCAATCACTCTGACCCGCCTGAGAGCCTCAATCACTCTGACCCGCCTGAGAGAATCAATCATTCTGACCCCCGAGAGCCTCAATCATTCTGACCCGCCTGAGAGCCTCAATCATTCTGACCCCGAGAGCCTCAATCACTCTGACCCGCCTGAGAGCCTCAATCACTCTGACCCGTCCGAGAGCCTCAATCACTCTGACCCGTCTGAGAGCCTCAATCACTCTGACCCGTCTGAGAGCCTCAATCACTCTGACCCGTCCGAGAGCCTCAATCACTCTGACCCGTCTGAGAGCCTCAATCACTCTGACCCCGAGAGCCTCAATCACTCTGACCCGTCCGAGAGTCTCAATCATTCTGACCCGTCTGAGAGCCTCAATCATTCTGACCCGAGAGCCTCAATCACTCTGACCCGTCTGAGAGCCTCAATCACTCTGACCCGTCCGAGAGCCTCAATCACTCTGACCCGTCTGAGAGCCTCAATCACTCTGACCCGTCTGAGAGCCTCAATCACTCTGACCCGTCCGAGAGCCTCAATCACTCTGACCCGTCTGAGAGCCTCAATCACTCTGACCCGTCTGAGAGTCTCAATCATTCTGACCCGCCCGAGAGCCTCAATCACTCTGACCCATCTGAGAGCCTCAATCACTCTGACCCGTCTGAGAGAATCAATCATTCTGACCGTCCGAGAGCCTCAATCACTCTGACCCGTCTGAGAGCCTCAATCACTCTGACCCGTCTGAGAGCCTCAATCATTCTGACCCGTCCGAGAGCCTCAATCACTCTGACCCGTCTGAGAGCCTCAATCACTCTGACCCGTCTGAGAGCCTCAATCACTCTGACCCGTATGAAAGCCTCAATCACTCTGACCCGTCCTGAGAGCCTCAATCACTCTGACCCGTCCGAGAGCCTCAATCACTCTGACCCGTCCGAGAGCCTCAATCACTCTGACCCGTATGAAAGCCTCAATCACTCTGACCCGTCTGAGAGCCTCAATCATTCTGACCGTCTGAGAGCCTCAATCACTCTGACCCGTCTGAGAGCCTCAATCACTCTGACCCGTCTGAGAGCCTCAATCACTCTGACCCGTCCGAGAGCCTCAATCACTCTGACCCGTCTGAGAGCCTCAATCACTCTGACCCGTCTGAGAGCCTCAATCACTCTGACCCGTCTGAGAGCCTCAATCATTCTGACCGTCTGAGAGCCTCAATCACTCTGACCCGTCCGAGAGCCTCAATCACTCTGACCGTATGAGAGCCTCAATCACTCTGACCGTATGAGAGCCTCAATCACTCTGACCCGTCTGAGAGCCTCAATCACTCTGACCCGTCTGAGAGCCTCAATCACTCTGACCCGTCTGAGAGCCTCAATCACTCTGACCGTCTGAGAGCCTCAATCACTCTGACCCGTCTGAGAGCCTCAATCACTCTGACCCGTCTGAGAGCCTCAATCACTCTGACCCGTCTGAGAGCCTCAATCATTCTGACCGTCTGAGAGCCTCAATCACTCTGACCCGTCTGAGAGCCTCAATCACTCTGACCGTCTGAGAGCCTCAATCACTCATCGATAGCGGTATTTTTCTCAGATTGTGTAGTTCGCTGGTCTACAGTGTTGATAGTGTCTGGAGCGGGCTTGCGCTTGCCTTGGCATCGAGGCTGGCGTTCAGAAGCACGTTGCTGGGCTTCAGGTCCAGGTGTAGCAGTGGCGGACTCAGATGATGGAGGAAGTTCATTCCCAGGCCGATCTGATGAGCCATGCGGAAGGCCAGAGGCCACGGCGGAGGGCCGGCCAGCGTCTGCAGCAGATCGGCCACTGAGCCCTTCGACATGAACTCCATCACCAGCCCGGACCGAAGCGGGAGCCGCTCCTCGCCCACACGGCCCTCGTACAGCCCGAAGATCCTGATGACATTGGGATTCCCGCCCTGGAACATCAGGTTTGCTTCTCTCTGGATAGAGGATGCGGACCTGCTCAGAAGAAAAATAAACATACAAAACACAATTCATCTTTAAAATAATAGCAGAGTCTGTCTCCTAAATCTAAATCTAGTCATGTAACCCCGAGAAAGGCTGTGGTAGTTTGGCACACCATATGGGGCAAGTTGTCACAGTGCAAACCTGCTACACAATGACACGGATTAGAGAAGAGCTGGGAGACGTGATGTAGGAAATCATTTCCACTCAGAAATTGCTAGCAAATTGATTCACACATGATTACAAAGAAGTAACACAATGAATTCAATATGAAAGACTTTTTAAATATGGAAAAATTACTTCTAAAGTAAAAAATAAATCTTGCATTATATACCATGGACAACACCAGGGGATTCATGAAATAAGCAGAGCACAACTGGACAAGATAAACCATAGTTATGGACAACATGACTTGTCATTTATATATGTAATTATTTGAAGCTTTCTCTAAATGAGAAATGAACTCTATTCTCATTATTTATAGTGAATGTAATCCTAATGTGTTTATGTCTTATATTATCAACCTTATGGCAAGCCATTTGAACTTTTATTAGTTCCCAGGATATGAATTCTTCATATCAACAATTAAATGTTCACTGGTTAAAATGCTAATTCTTGATATCAGGAATTAGATTTTTACAAGTAACAATGGTGATTGTTTTATATCAGGAATTGATTTTATACTAGTTGACATTTTACATATCAGAACCAGGGCTGGGTGATATGGCGACACACAGTATATCTCTGTATTTTGAGTAAAAAAAAAACGAAAAGAAAAAAAAAACTAGTAATTTCACATCCCACCCAATGATTTCCTCCAAACAATGGTGATATTGAAGGCTATGAAAACAAATCTAGTGAATAATGCAGCCTATGCAATATATTATGAGCTTGAGATCACATTACATTGAAACATTGCAATCTAAAAAATAAAGTAATGACTTGGGTTTTGAATTCACTAAACTAAAACTTAAGCACATACTACTTATAATAGCCTACATTTGAATACCCATTATAATGGTCACTTCAATAAAAATACACGTACTTGTAGGTTTAAAATTCCACACATGGCGATACGTGATAACTGTATATTAGCAGTTATTTTGAAGCCCATAATATGAAGCATGTGTCATGTTTAGCACACACTGGATGATGCCCTTTCCCGGCATCAGCTCCCCTGCGGGGCCTGTGAGGGCTAGGGCCAGGCCCAGTGCGGGCTTGCCCAGGCGAGGCCCACAGCTTTGGGCCCACCGCGGGCTCTCTAGCGGATTGCCCAAATTAACCCCATGGTGGCCCAGTGCGGGCCAGCCCGTTCCCAGAACAATATTTGTACCTTTGGTCCCATGCAGGTTGTGTAGGCAGCCCACTTTGTTTTTTTTAACTGCACAGAATAAAAAAATAAAAACCTATATTATTTGCATTGTTTAATGATCTCTTAAAAACGCATGTACAAATAAAAAGCCCATTCATTTTACTGGATATGATGTTTGCAATAGGGTCCAAAATGAACAGTACCAATATGTGGGAAAAATCTGGCTGGCTCATAATTATTTAAAAAAAAATTCCCAACCTAGTAAATTTTGAATCAAATCATAAGCTTTTAATTTATTTGTGGAGCTAAAAATGTAAAGTGTTATTGATGGTACAGAGCTCTGCGTCATACTTTGCTTGGAACTATTTTTTGTGTGCTGAAGAACACCAGATATCACTGCGCACTTGAGTCACCTGCTGCAGAGTCACAACGGTCGGAATCGGATCTGCCTTCAATCTGACTGGATTTCTCCTGACTCTGAGGTGAGTTTTAATTGTACGTTGTATTATCTTTGGCATTTAACAGTAAATATTTCCCATAGTGTGTGTTCTGATGGGATTGTATTTCAGTATACTTTTTTGTTAATCCAGAAAATTAGCTGTTTTTGTCGAACTACAACGGAGTAACGTGTTAAGTTCCGTGGTCCAGGTCCGTGAAGAGCCGCGAGCCGTATGTAAGTGTTTTTGTGAATACTCCGTTTTGTTGTATTACTTAGTGTATTGCGTGCTAGAAGAAGGATACATTTCGATTTTGCACTTATCTATCTTGTCATAATTGTACTGTGTTAGCATATTGCATTTGAATTATAACCACGGCTGTTTTCGCCGCCGCTATGCGCAGTCAAACGTTACTGTTATTGTTATTGCTGGCTTTTAGCACAGGTAGTGAGTCATACTTTTCGTTTCGATTCGAGCCATTGACAGGCTTTTGACTTGATCCTTTGGGCTAATTACAAGGGCGGACTGTACATATATAAGTCAGGTCAGTCACTTGCTCATTAGGAGAAGCGTCCAGGTCCGTGAAGAGCCGCGAGCCGTATGTAAGTGTTTTTGTAAATACTCCGTTTTTCAAGATTCAAGAGTTTTATTTGTCACATACACAATTATATTCGGAATATATAACTGGCAGTGAAATGTAAACAGGTCCGCTCCATAGACAGTGCAAATAACAGTTACAAGAAACACAAGGAGAAAATTAAAAATAGAAATAAAATAAAAAGTACTCAACATAGAATTATAAGTAATCAAGTAAAAGATAAAATAAATAAGGATCCTGGCTTACTGGTATGCCAACCAGAGTATGCAGGTCAAATGGGGTAATACAGTATCTGCCCCCTTTGGGGTGAGTAATGGGGTACGTCAGGGGGGGCTGCTATCACCAGCTCTCTTTAACTTTTACATGGATGAGTTATCCAACCAATTATCACGATGTAAAACAGGTTGTATGATTGGCAACACCTTGATGAATCATTTTATGTATGCTGACGATTTGGCCATTTTTTCACCCAGCAGTGCTGGATTTCAGCAGTTACTGAATATCTGCTCTGAATATGGGGTGAAATATGATGTGTTGTACAACGCCAAAAAGAGTGCTGTAATTATATGTAGGACAAAAGAGGACAAAGAACTTTGTTTTCCAGACTTTTATCTGTCTGGACAATTGTTGAGTGTCTGTAATAAAATTAAATATCTGGGTCATTACATTACTGATCAGATGTCTGCTGATGAGGATATATACAGGCAGCGTCGCATATTATATGCCCAAGCTAACTTGCTGGTAAGAAAATTCCACATGTGCACGGATGATGTCAAAATTAGTCTGTTTAAAGCATATTGCACTCCTATGTACACTGCATCTTTATGGACAAAGTTTAAAAAGGCAAGTTTGCAGAAGCTTAAGGTTGCTTATAATGACTGTATGAGGCTATTGCTCAATAAACCCAGGTGCTCTAGTGCAAGTGACCTGTTTTGTAATGCAGGGGTCAGTACCTTTCAGGCGTTGTTGAGGAGACTTATCTACAAATTTATTGGTCGTCTGAATGACTCCCTGAACAGCATTGTTATGCAGTTAGTTAATCCGGGGTTTAGTGTCATACGATACCAATCATTGCTGTGGAAATATTGGTATAAGTGTCTTTTATAGTAATGTTTTAGTATTGTATTTTTTTTGTATCTCTTTTTTTTTTTAAATGTATGTCACTTGTTATGTCTGTCTCAAAATGGACCATGAGTCTGAAAAATAAAAGTTGATGATGATGATGATGATGATGATGATGATGAAATAACTAACTGGTTAACATAAAATATATATATATAAGTAAAATGTGCAAACAATGGGTATAATGTAATGTGCAAACAGAAGTATAATGTGCAAACAGGTTTAATTACTGGTTGTTACACAGTAACAATAAGAACAAAGTGCAGTGCAATGACAGTATGTGGATGTTAATGTTAAAACCGGATGTTTATGTGTGTGCGGGGTGAAGTGCAGTCACGTGACTGAGTTCAGGAGTCTGATGGCCTGGGGAAAGAAACTCCTCCTGAGTCTTTCAGTTTTTGCCATCAGGCTTCGGAAGCGCTTACCAGATGGCAGCAGGGTGAAATGAGAGTTCGCAGGGTGGGTAATGTCTTTGATTATTTTAGTAGCTCTACCTCTGCAGCGTTTGGTGTAAATGTCCTGCAGAGGCGGGAGAGCTGACCCTGAGATGCGCCTGGATAAGCGCACCACTCTTTGCAGGGCTATGCAGTCATGACTTGTGCTGTTCTCGTACCACGCTGTGATGCACTGAGTCAGGACACTTTCTATCGCCCCTCGATAGAAAGTTTTCAGGATAGCTGGTGAAACCCTGAATTTCCTCAGCTGGCGCAGGTGGTACAGTCTTTGCCTGGCTTTTTTAACCTGTGTCTGGATATGTGCAGTCCAGGTCAGGTCCTCGGAGATGTTCACACCCAGGTATTTGAAGCTGTTCACTCTCTACCGGTGTCCCGCTGATCATGAGAGGAGTATGACGTTGCTGTCTCTTCCTGAAGTCCACAATCAGTTCTTTGGTCTTGCTAACATTCAGAGAGAGACAGTTGTCCTGGCACCATGATGTCAGTTGCTCCACCTCGTCCAAGTATGCCGTCTCATTGTTGTTGGAAATGAGACCCAGGACAACAGTATCATCAGCAAACTTGATGATAGAGGTGGAGCTGTGTGTGGACAAACAGTCATGGGTGTAGAGAGAGTAGAGCAGGGGACTCAGCACACAGCCCTGTGGAGCTCCCACACTCAGGGTGATGGAGGTGGAGGTGAACTGGCCTACTCTCACCGCCTGGGGTCTGCCAGTGAGGAAATCTTCAATCCAGAGGCAGAGAGAGAATTCAGGCCGAGATCCAGGAGTTTGTGTGTTAGCTTAATGGGAACTATGGTGTTAAAGACTGAGCTATAGTCAATAAATAGCAGCCTAACATAGTTCCCACTTTTGCTGTCGATGTGAGTAAGGCAGGAATGAAGGAGAGAGATGGCATCTTCAGTCGATCTATTGGGACGATAGGCAAACTGAAGAGGGTCCAAAGTGTCAGGAATGGAGGAGCAAATGTTGTTTTTAATGAGTCTCTCAAAGACCTTCATGACTATAGATGTGAGAGCCACTGGACGATAGTCATTTAGGCAAGAGGGTTTACTGTTCTTAGGTACAGGGATGATAGTGGATTTTTTGAAGGAGGTGGGGACAACAGATGTGGCAAGGGACTCATTAAATATGGATGTAAAGAGCCCAGCAAGCTGATCAGCACAGGACCGTAGAACACGACCTGAAATACCATCTGGCCCAGGAGCTTTCCTGACATCCACACGTTTGAGTGCCCTCCGAACCTCGTCCTCCGAGACAGAGATCACGTGACTGTTGCTGCTCTGAGGGACTCTCTCTGACGCCCACTGGCGGAGTCGCGCTGCCGCGATTACAATTAAAGCGGCGTAGAAAGAGTTTAACTGCGTTCACAAGCAACGGATCAGCTCTCACCTCTGCAGAGGATTTAGTTCCAGAAGCACAGATGGTCCTAAGTCCCTGCCACATCCGCCGAGAGTCGTTGAGTTGGAAATGAGATTCCACTCGGTCTTTATAACGGAGCTTTGCTTTGACGGCGCGCCGGAGGGCGAACATGATGCTTTGTACTCCTCATATCCCCTGTTAGGAGACCGGCATTATAGGCTGCAGTGCGTGTGTTTACTGCAGCGCGGATTGTACTGTCCACCCACGGTTTCTGATTAGGGAAGGACGTTAAAGTTATTGTTTGTGTGGCTTGCTCTGTCAGTGTGTTAATAAAGCAGAGCGCCACATCCGTGAACTCGCTGACGTCATCAGAACTCGTGCGGAACATGTCCCAATCGACGTCATCAAGAGCTGCCTGTAGCGCGATCTCTGAATGGGATGACCAGCGTTTAACTTCCCTCCTCACCGGGGGTTTTTGAACGAGCCTTTGTTTATATTCCGGTGTGAGGAAAATGGTGGCATGGTCCGATTTGCCAAAAGCTGGCTGTGAACGAGCCTTGTAGGCGTTCTTAAACGGAGAGTAGCAATGATCCAGTGTGTTTGCTCCTCGTGTGGGGCAGGAGACATGCTGGTGAAAGTTTGGCAATACTTTCTTTAAGTTTGCTTTGTTAAAATCACCCGCGACGATGAAAGCAGCGTTGGGGTGTTTGTTTAAAAAGCCGCTGGTCACATCATGGAGGCCAGATAATGCCAGCCCCGTGTCCGCCTGTGGTGGAATATAAACGGCAGTGGCGATGACCGAGGAAAACTCCCTCGGCAGATAGAATGGACGGCAAATGATTGTTACTCCGTTTTGTTGTATTACTTAGTGTATTGCGTGCTAGAAGAAGGATACATTTCGATTTTGCACTTATCTATCTTGTCATAATTGTACTGTGTTAGCATATTCCATTTGAATTATAACCACGGCTGTTTTCGGCCGTGCCGTTGCGCAGTCAAACGTTACTGTTATTGTTATTGCCGGCTTTTAGCACAGATAGTGAGTCATACTTTTCGTTTCGATTCGAGCCATTGACAGGCTTTTGACTTGATCCTTTGGGCTAATTACAAAAGCGTCCACAGCTGTTCTCACTCATATAGTAAAACGCGTGTATTTTAATAAGCTTGTCCGCGTCAGCGGAAGCGTTCAGCGGAAGCGTTCAGCCCTCGTGTTCAGCCCTCGTGTTCAGCCTCCTCGTGTGAAGACCGACTCGGGTAAACACATCTTCCTTCGACTCTACCTGTGATCGACTCCACCGAAGAGCGAACACCGTTACAGCACTTAAGTATCTCTTTTTCCTGGCCTTTTTCCACCTTCCTTTCTCTCTTACAATGTGCTTTCAATACATTCCCACTGTCTCTCAACCACGATCCATTGTCACACGCAGAAGGCAGCGCAACACTGCTAATCTGCGTCTGATTCCCTCCTCCACTAAAGCCCCTTCCTCTCTTTCTGTTGGTCTATGGAACTGTCAGTCAGCTGTCAACAAAGCTGATTTCATTCCGGCCTTTGCCTCTCACTCCACTCTCAATATCTTGGCTTTGACTGAGACCTGGATCCGTCCAGATGACTCAGTAACCCCTGCTGCTCTCTCTAACAATTTCTCTTTCTCACACACCCCTCGTCACACTGGGAGGGGCGGAGGAACAGGTCTTCTCATTACTAACAATTGGAAATACTCTACCCACACCTCTCTATGCAACAACAACTCATTCGAATACCATGCTATTACAGTCTCAACTCCCGTTAAAATCCATCTTGTAGTCATTTACCGTCCCCCAGGTCAATTGGGCACCTTTGTTGAGGAACTAGATGTGCTGCTGTCCTCATTTCCAAAGGATGGCAGCCCACTTGTAATTCTTGGCGACTTCAATATTCACCTGGACAAACCATATGCTACAGACTTCCACTCCCTCCTTGCCTCATTCGATCTCAAATGACATGTCACCTCACACACCCACAAATCTGGTAACCAACTTGACCTCATATACACACGCAACTGCACTACAGATAATGCACTACAGTCAAACCCCTACACACCTCAGACCATTACTTCATCACTTTTAATCTACAACTTACTGCCCCCGCTTTCCCAATCCCACAACCAGTTACTTTCAGACGAAACCTACGCTCTCTTTCTCCCTCTCCCCATCTCCCTCTCCCTCTCCCCATCTCTCCTCTGCTGTGTCATCCTCTCTTCCCTCACCCACACAGTTCTCATCCATGGATGTCAACACTGCAACAGACACTCTATGCTCTACTTTAACTTCTTGTCTAGATAGTATCTGCCCTCTGTCTTCTAGGCCAGCACGACCCACTCCTGCTAATCCATGGTTATCTGATGTTCTTCGTGAACACTGGACAAAACTAAGGGCAGCAGAGAGAAAATGGCGTAAATCAAACGAATCTGGCCTGACCTGGGTAAATATCAATCTCTGCTCTCATCATTCTCAGATGATGTCCATGTGGCTAAATCCTCATATTTCCACAACAAAATCAACAGCACCTCTAACACACGCACACTCTTCAGAACATTCAACTCTCTCCTCTGTCCACCTCCACCACCTCCCACCACCTCCTTATCTGCAGACGACTTTGCCCACTTCTTCACAAATAAAACCACAACCATCAGCAGTCAGTTCCCACCCCCGCACACACAGGATTTTAGATCAGCCACTTCCACAGCCAAACATCTTCTCTCCTCCTTCTCTACACTCACTGAGGCAGAAGTATCTAAACTTCTCCCCTCCAGCCATCCCACCACCTGCCCTCTAGATCCTATCCCCTCACACCTTCTACAAGCCATCTCTCCCACACTTCTACCACACTTCGATATTCAGAGAGAGCAGTCAGAACTCATTAAGAGGGATTTCAATGTACTTTTGAAACACTTAGAAAACTAAAAGTTCAACCGTTCATCAGTGGACCACTTCCAGCAAGAGGAACAAATAGGTTTTCACGGTTACTTGGGCTTAATACATGGCTGCAAAAACCTGCAACATAAAGGAGTGAACTTCATCGACAACTTTAATCTATTCTGGAGCCAGAGACAATTGTTTACATCAAATGGCCTTCACCCAAACAAACTTGGTGCAAGAGTGCTAAAGGACAATATTCACTTTTCCCTACACCATCCCTCAGCTGTGTGTGCTAACTCACTCGACCTGAATGGCACACACACACCTGAACAGACTATGGACGACTACAGGACTTCATTTCAGCATCTGAATGGACATGCAGCTGACACACTCCACAAGGACACTGATAACATCACGCAGCCACAACAGCCACTGCTCACGGACACACTCCCATCTGAGTCCCGCCCACAGTGCTCACCACAGACAGACTGTGACATATTAGAACTAACACAGATTGAGGACTGAACAGTAACATCTCTGCCCATACTGTGGAGGTGCACGAAAGGGTGGGCTCTAAGGGGGTCAGACTAGTGAACTGTTACGCTTTATGACTAGTCTGAACAGGAAACTGCATGAAATGTCTAAGTCACTCCATGAAATGGATGATAACATAATTCAGCCTCCGATAACACCAGAACAACAGCCACCCTCACCAGACATGTTATCCCTCTCACCAGCATCCCCGCTCTGAGCTTCTCAGAGAGAATGGAGCAAATGGTCTATGCTGGAACCAGACTATCACACTCGATTTCTGCGAGCCCCAGATATCAACCAAAGAGCCGAGCCCCACAACCATCAAAGCCTGTGGGCCCAGCTCAGCCTCCTCCTGTGAGATTTCTTCGGTCACAACGCCAGGCCAACACCCTCCTCCATCTGTTGTAGGTGAACCCAAAACAACTGATACCAGCTCTCAGTGATGTGTGTTGGGTCCCGCCATGATAACAGTAACTTTATCAAATGTTTACAGAACGAGGGAACCCAGTGTGCCTGTCTCTTTCTCTATTTCAGTTCTGTTACGTGATAGAAAGTGTAAGACCTTCTCAGACCGTATAGCAAACCCATCTAATCTGCTGCCTATTACATGTCAAACTAAGATTACTGTGGGGAAAAAATTAATACTGTTAAGTTAGCACTTTTAAATATCCGTTCACTTAAGAACAAATCATTTCTAGTCAATGACTTAATAACCACAAACAACCTAGATTTTTGCTTCTAAATGAAACTTGGCTTGAAGAAAACTGCAGTGCAACAGTCCTCAATGAAACAGCTCCTCCTAACTTTACTTTTATGAGTATGTCCAGAGCGTTTAGAAGAGGTGGGGTATTGCTGCTCTTTTAAAGATGTCTATCAATGTAAGCAAGTGTCATTTGGTGACTATCTGTCTTTTGAATATCTGGGTATTGTGTTAAAAGGTGCTCCACGATCCTGCTTATCATTGTTTACAGGCCTCCAAAATACTCTCCATCCTTTACTGAGGACTTTACAGAGCTGTTATCAATAATCTCCTCAGAGTTTGATTGTTTTGCCATTGCTGGGGATTTTAACATTCACATAGACAATGCTGAATCCAGTACAACAAAAGAGCTCATGACTGTTCTTAACACTTTTGATTTGACACAGCATGTACATGGTCCCACACACAATCGTGGACACACTCTAGACTTACTTATCAGCAAGGGTCTAAACATTTCATCAATTGTTGTTAAAGATGTAGCATTGTCTGATCATTTCTGTATTTTCTTTGATATTTCAATCTCTCCTGCCATTGAAGCTAGATCTGTCGCTGTCAAAAAGAGAAGCTTAAATGAGAACACTAGTGAGCTATTTATGAAGGCTATATCTCTAACACCAAGCATATCTGCAGACTCTGTTGATTCTCTCCTTGACTCCTTTAACTCAAAAGTTAAGAGTGTAATTGATAATATTGCTCCTGAGAAAGTCAAGAAAAGAGTGGAAGACAGAAAGCACCTTGGAGAAACTCAACGGCAGTGCAAATAATGAAAAGACAATGCAGGAAATCTGAACGCATGTGGCGGAAGACAAAACTTATAATCCACTATAACATCTATAAAGACAGCCTTCATGATTTCAATGTGGAACTAGGCAAGGCTAGACAGACCTTCTTCTCAAATATTATAAACAGAAACATAAACAACACGCGCACTCTTTTGTTACTGTAGAGAGACTGACAAACCCCGAGTCACATTCCCAGTGAAATGCTCTCTGACAGCAAATGCCGTGAGTTTGCTTCCTTCTTCTCAGAGAAAATAAATAATATCAGGAAGGCGATCAGCACATCCGTGAGTTGCTTTGGGTCAGTCAGATCAGACCACAACCTCGGAAAGTTACTATGTCTGATTTTGAAGCAATTGATTATAAAATTTTAGAAGAAACGGTGCAGCACCTTAAAACATCAACCTGCCTCCTTGACACACTTCTTTTTCAAAAGTGTGTTTAACTGTTTAGAAGCAGATCTGCTAGAAGTGGTAAACTCATCACTTCTCAATGGGAATTTTCCAAACTCCTTAAAACCGCAGTAGTTAAGCCTCTTCTGAAAAAGAGAAATCTGGATAACTCCATATTGAACAACTACCAATCTCAAATCTCCCTTCATAGGCAAGATCATTGAAAAAGTTGTCTTCAGTCAGCTGAACAAATTCTTAAGCTCAAACGGATACTTTGACAATTTTCAATCTGGTTTCCGACCACATCACAGCACAGAAACAGCGCTCATAAAGATCATAAATGATATTCGCCTCAATACAGATACAGGCAAACATCAATTCTGGTGCTACTCGACCTCAGTGCCGCATTTGACACTGTTGACCATAACATACTTCTTGACAGGCTGGAAAACTGGGTCGGACTTTCTGGGATGGTCCTTAAATGGTTCAGGTCGTACTTAGAAGGAAGAGGTTATTATGTGAGTATAGGTGACCATAAGTCTGACTGGACATCCATGACTTCTGGAGTCCCACAAGGGTCAATTCTAGCACCACTCCTATTCAACCTGTACATGCTGCCACTGAGCCAAATAATGAGAGAGAACCAAATGGCTTACCACAGCTATGCTGACGACACCCAGATCTACTTAGCACTATCACCTAATGACTATAGCCCCATTGACTCCTGTGCAAATGCATTGATGAAATTAACAGTTGGATGAGCCAAAACTATCTCCAGTTAAACAAAAACAAAACTGAAATCATTACATTTGGAAACGAAGATGAAATTCTCAAGGTGAACGCATATCTTGAGACAAAAGGTCTAATAACAAAATATCAAGTCAGGAATCTTGGTGTGATTTTGGAGTCAGACCTGAGTTTCAATAGTCATGTCAAAGCAATAACTAAATCAGCTTACTATCATCTGAAAAATATTGCAAGAATTAGATGCTTTGTTTCCAGGCAAGACTTAGAGAAACTCGTTCACGCTTTCATCACCAGCAGGGTGGACTATTGTAATGGTCTTCTAACCGGCCTTCCCAAAAAGACCATTAGACAGCTGCAGCTCATACAGAACGCTGCCAGGATTCTGAGCAGAACAAGAAAATATGACCATATCACGCCAGTCCTCAGGTCGTTACACTGGCTTCCAGTTACATTTAGGATCAATTTTAAAGTATTATTACTTGTTTATAAATCACTCAATGACCTAGGACCTCAATACATTGCAGATATGCTGATTAAATACAAACCCAACAGATCACTCAGATCATCAGGATCAAGTCAGCTAGAAATACCAAGAGTTCACTCAAAGAAAGGAGAGTCTGCGTTCAGCTATTGTGCCAGCCGTAGCTGGAACCAGCTTCCAGAAGAGATCAGATGTGCTCCAACAGTAGCCACATTCAAATCTAGACTCAAAACACATCTGTTCAGCTGTGCCTTTACTGAATGAGCACTGTGCCACTGTACGTCCGACTGATTGCACCTATTCTAATCTATGCATCATCTTAATTTTTATTTTTATTTTATTTTTATCTATATATACACTGTAATAATTTTATTCTTTTTAAATATCTTTACAACTATATATTTCTATTGTCTTCTTATTTTAAAAATTCTCTTTACAACTGTTTTTAATTATCCTGTTTTATTTTTAAGTCTTACACGTGGTATTCTTAATTCTTATCACTATTTTAATTTCATTTTCATGTAAAGCACTTTGAATTGCCATTGTGTATGAAATGTGCTATATAAATAAACTTGCCTTGCCTGCCTTACCAGCACTCACACACATCATCAACACATCTCTCAGCACTGGCTTTTTCCCTACCACATTCAAGCAGGCCCGGGTCACCCCACTGCTTAAGAAACCCACTCTAGACACATCACTTCTAGAGAACTACAGACCTATTTCTCTCCTGCCTTACATAGCAAAAACACTTGAGCGGGTTGTTCTCAACCAGGTTTCATTTTTCCTCTCACAGTCAAATCAGCTGGACGTTAACCAGTCAGGTTTCAAAAGGCCCACTCAACAGAGACTGCATTACTGTCAGTCACTGAAGCCCTGGATGGCAAAAGCTGCTTCCAGATCATCAGTCCTAATCCTCCTCGATCTATCTGCTGCATTTGACACAGTGAATCACCAGATTCTTCTGTCCACCCTCTCATCACTGGGCATCACAGGGACTCCACTCCACTGGTTTGAGTCTTACCTCACAGGTAGGTCTTTCAAGGTTGCCTGGAGAGGTGAGGTATCCAAAGCACATCAACTGACCACGGGGTTCCTCAGGGCTCAGTGCTGGGACCTCTTCTCTTCTCCATTTACACTACGTCACTGGGACCCATCATACAGGCACATGGCTTCTCATACCATTGCTATGCTGATGACACTCAACTCTATCTTTCATTTAAACCAGATGACCCCACAGTAGATGGACGCATCTCAAGCTGTCTGGCAGACATCTCGGCATGGATGAAAGAACACCACCTTCAGCTCAACCTGGCAAAGACTGAGTTTCTCGTCTTCCCTGGCAATCCGACTCTACAACACAACTTCACCATCCAGCAAGGTTCATCTCTGATTACCCTCAGGGTCGGTCAGAAATCTTGGTGTAATCTTTGACGACCAGCTGTCCTTCAAAGACCACATTTCAAAGACAGGTCGATCATGCAGGTTTGCTCTGCACAACATCAGGAAGATCAGACCGTTCCTTACAGAGCATGCAACACAACTTCTCGTCCAGGCCCTTGTCATTTCTAGGCTTGACTACTGCAATGCGCTTCTGGCTGGTCTTCCATCGTGTGCAATCAAAACTCTTCAATTGATTCAGAATGCTGCAGCACGTCTTGTATTCAATGAGCCCAAAAGGGCCCATGTCACACCTCTCTTCATCTCTCTGCACTGGCTGACACTCGCATGGATCACCACAGGCTCGGCACCAGCATATTTCGACTCGCTCCTACGAGTCTACACCCCTACCAGAAGCCTTCGCTCAGGTAAGGAGCGTAGGCTTATGGTACCATCACAGAGAGGCATGAAATCCCTCTCCAGAACTTTTTCATTCACCGTTCCCGGCTGGTGGAACAATCTTCCTACCTCCATCCGGATGGCAGAATCACTGTCATCATTCAAAAGACAGCTAAAAACTCATCTCTTCCGTGAACACTTATCATAAAAAAAATAAAAAAAATTAAAATAAAAAAACTCTTCTCTTTTATTCCTTCCTTATTCTAGCTTAAGCTTATTCTATGTAATAACCAAAACTTGGTATTTAAGGCACTTTTATGCTTTGCGCCTGTTCATGACCGATCGCTTCCTGTACTCCTATGTTGTAAGTCGCTTTGGATAAAAGCGTCTGCTAAATGCCTAAATGTAAATGTAAGTTACGCTGCTAACGTTGCTTAGCTTAAACTATGCTTAGCTCAAATAAATATAGGATAAATATTGGTTAGTTCTTTTCACCCCGTTTCCCCTGTTCTGTGTGTTATACGTCGGTTTGCCAAAGTAAACTCGCCCAGCAAGTGCAGAGGAGAAAGAGAAATCTATACGTTACAAAGGTGTGGGATATCTCGGCTTTTGTTTGTTGTGGTCTATTAAAATGAATCCACGATCTGCTTTTGAAGAAATATAGTAACGTATGGTGCTACAGCATCTATCAGTTCAGTTCTGGCGCCTGCGTCTCATCATAACTTACTGTATGGGATTCAAATCACATGTTAACGCGGTAGAGTAACGTTAACACTCCGTGACACTGCAATTCACAAATGTTCATTATTTTCATGTGCTTCAAAGGGTAACTAAACCCTAAATCAACTTTATTTAAGCCAATGATCTGCAAGACTGCAAGTGCTGTTCATTGATTCAAGTAAATGTTTGTCCTGAATCTATTTTTTTTACCAATGCAAATCTCTTTTTAATTGTTGTATATTTCCCTTCCTATTAGACTGCCTAACTAGGTACTGGTGGGTGTAATGTCCAAGTTGCAACTAGAAGAATACTTGGTACATTGATTGGCCATTCTTTAGCCACTCAATTGAACTGGAATGGCTCAAACCAGAGGAGACCTTTTCAGATCTTGAGGCTAATGTTCAGGTGAGCCAGAATGCGGTATTAGAAATGGCATATATAAATTACTTAACACATACACAGTGTTGTTTCATTTAGGCCTATTTGCTTTTCAGAGGCTGTAAGAAAACGCTCCTTTCAGCCGAGGCCTCCTGATTCTGAAGTGAAGAGTGAGATAAAGGTGTGGCTGTGGAATTAGAGACCGAGCGGGTGGAGGAAAGGAGCGCTACCACCATCTACTCAAGAGACCCAGGGGAAGAGTGAGCTTTGCCAGTCAATACTTTAGCACAGGGTTAGAGTGTGACCGAGGGGCTGTGGAATTAGAGTCCGAGCGGGTGGAGGAAAGGAGCGCTACCACCATCTACTCAAGAGACCCGGGGGAAGAATGTGCTTTGCCAATCAATACTTTAGCACAGGGTTAGAGTGTGACCGAGGGCCTGTGGAATTAGAGTCCGAGCGGGTGGAGGAAAGGAGCGCTACCACCGTCTGCTCGAGAGACCAGGGGGTGGTAGTGAGCTTCGCCAATCAATACTTTAGCACAGGGTTAGAGTGTGACCGAGGGGCTGTGGAATTAGAGTCCGAGCGGGTGGAGGAAAGGAGCGCTACCACTGTCTGCTCGAGAGACTTTAGCACAGGGTTAGAGTGTGAGCGAGGGGCTGTGGAATTAGGGGCCGAGTGGGTGGAGGAAAGGAGCGCTACCACCGTCTGCTCGAGAGACCGGGGGAAGAGTGAGCTTTGCCAATCAATACTTTAACACAGGGTTAGAGTGTGACCGAGGGGCTGTGGAATTAGAGAACGAGCGGGTGGAGGATAGGAGCGCTACCACCGTCTGCTCGAGAGACCCGGGGGAAGAGTGAGCTTTGCCAGTCAATACTTTAGCACAGGGTTAGAGTGTGACAGAGGGGCTGTGGAATTAGAGTCCGAGTGGGTGGAGGAAAGGAGCGCTACCACCGTCTGCTCGAGAGACCCGGGGGAAGAGTGAGCTTTGCCAGTCAATACTTTAGCACAGGGTTAGAGTGTGACCGAGGGGCTGTGGAATTAGAGTCCGAGTGGGTGGAGGAAAGGAGCGCTACCACCGTCTGCTCGAGAGACCCGGGGGAAGAGTGAGCTTTGCCAGTCAATACTTTAGCACAGGGTTAGAGTGTGACCGAGGGGCTGTGGAATTAGAGTCCGAGTGGGTGGAGGAAAGGAGCGCTACCACCGTCTGCTCGAGAGACCGGAGGAAGAGTTTGCTTTGCCAATCAATACTTTAGCACAGGGTTAGAGTGTGACAGAGGGGCTGTGGAATTAGAGTACGAGTGGGTGGAGGAAAGGAGCGCTACCACCGTCTGCTCGAGAGACCGGAGGAAGAGTTTGCTTTGCCAATCAATACTTTAGCAAAGGGTTAGAGTGTGACAGAGGGGCTGTGGAATTAGAGTCCGAGTGGGTGGAGGAAAGGAGCGCTACCACCGTCTGCTCGAGAGACCTGGGGGAAGAGTGAGCTTTGCCAGTCAATACTTTAGCACAGGGTTAGAGTGTGACCGAGGGGCTGTGGAATTAGAGTCCGAGTGGGTGGAGGAAAGGAGCGCTACCACCATCTACTCAAGAGACCCGGGGGAAGAGTGAGCTTTGCCAGTCAATACTTTAGCACAGGGTTAGAGTGTGACAGAGGGGCTGTGGAATTAGAGTCCGAGCGGTTGGAGGAAAGGAGCGCTACCACCGTCTGCTCGAGAGACCCGGGGGAAGAGTGAGCTTTGCCAGTCAATACTTTAGCACAGGGTTAGAGTGTGACAGAGGGGCTGTGGAATTAGAGTCCGAGCGGGTGGAGGAAAGGAGCGCTACCAAGGAGAGACCCGGTGGAAGAGTTTGGGGGAAGAGACCAAAGGAGCTTGGATCGATTGCTCCCTGATCGATTGCTCCAGTCTTCCTACTGCTGCTGCTGCATGCTTCAGTGTTTGTAGCTCTGTATAGCTGCGTTTTAATCTCTATTTGATATATTTTCTTTGTTATCTATACTGCTAAATATAACTTACTCATCACCATATATTGTTTAATATAGCCTATCAAGTTAAATTTGACATCACTAGCTTTTAATCTAAATCACTACCACGTGTTAGCTTTCCGCTAGCCTGGTAGCTTTCCATCCCGGCACCCGGGTCTCCTGTTTTCTGAGTTCATTAGACAACTGTGGTGAGTTGGATTATTAAATAGACTCCATCAAACAAAGTAAGTGGAGTAAGTTGTGTGGTAAGTTTTGGATTCATCAACAAATACGGTAAGCCATGTCTTCTTCTCCTGTCATTGTCACTTGCACTGCATGCTACATGTTTAGCATATCTATCTCCGTTGGCGAACAGGGCTTCACATGTGTTAAATGTAAGGAATTAATCAGGCTGACGGAGAAGTTTTCAGATTTAGAGACACGCATCCAGACTTTATGTGAGAGTAGTGAGAATGTAACAGCTTTAGATACTGCTTTGGATGCGACTAGCTTAGTGAACACTCATTGTTTGGTTCCGGCTGAGCCCTTGCAGCAGGGCAATTGGGTGACTGTGAGACAGCATATTCGGATCTAAAAACACTCTGCCGTTCGATTAGAACATCAAACAGGTTCTCCCCACTCAGTGATGCACCCACTGAGGATCCTGTTGAAAGTGCCCTAGTTATTGGCGATCCTATTACACGGAACGTGAAAATAGAGACACCAGCCACCATAGTCACATGTTTACCGGGAGCCAGAGCGCCTGACATCAAAGTAAATTTAAAAGTGCTGGCTAAAGCTAATCGTAAATTCTCTAAGATTATTATTCACGTCGGCACTAATGATGTTCGACTTCGTCAGTCAGAGATCACCAAAATTAACATTAAAGAGTTAATGTATACTCGCAAGTACAATGTCACCGGCAGTCTGTTTATCTGGCCCCCTCCCTGTTAAAAGGAGTGATGAAATAGTTAGCAGATTATCATCACTCAATGGCTGGTTGTCTAAGTGGTGTCCGCAAAATACATAGGGTTCATAGACAATTGGAAAAGTTTTTGGGGCAGACCTGACCTGTTGAAGATAGACAACATTCATCCTACCCGGGCTGGTGCTGCTCTTCTCTCTAGTAATTTGGCACATAGTCTTAGAGCTAAACCTTGACTCACTGGGGCCCAGGTCAGGAAGCAGACAAACTGGCTAAACCAACCGTCTGCTAGCTGTCTCACGTCACCAGAGTCAGCTAAATCCCAGCACATAGAGACGCTTTCACCTAGATATTATCACATAGAGACTGTGTCTGTTCCCCGAATCAGTAAATACAAAAAACCATCAAAACCATTCAACAGTAAAAATTTAATTGATGTCCAACAAATAAACAACAGATATAATACGGATGAACAATTGATAAATCTCGGGTTGCTGAATATTCGATCCTTTCGCCAAAAACGCTTATTGTTAATGATATGATTATAGATCATAACCTAGATGTGCTGTGTTTGACAGAAACCTGGCTAAAACCTGACGACTACATTACTTTAAATGAGTCCACTCCCAAGATTATTGTTATAAACACGAGCCACGCCTGAAAGGAAAAGGGGAGGTGTTGCTGTAATTTATAATGATATCTTCAGTATTACTCAGAAGTCTAGTTTCAAATATAATTCCTTTGAAGTTTTGGTGCTTTATGTAACGTTGTGTAGTGTAAATGATAAATCCCGTTTGACATTTGTGTTGGCTACTGTATACAGGCCACCAGGGCACAATACAGACTTTATCAAAGAATTTGCTGGTTTTCTATCAGAGTTAGTACTGGCTGCAGATAAAGTACTAATTGTTGGTGATTTTAATATCCATGTTGACAATGAAAAAGACGCATTGGGATTGGCATTTAAAGACATTCTAAACTCTATTGGAGTTAGACAAC